>PVKZ01001996.1:0-280653 GCA_004027375.1 Macroglossus sobrinus
AAAAAAGTAGAATCATGTTTAAGCCATGAAGGAGAGTATTCTTGAAAGAGGTATCCTCATTGCTCTTTTAGTTTGGTCTTTAGGTAACCAAAGTTTAAGTTACTACTGTGAACTTGTGTCTCAGGCGATGTTTATCCCAAGAACTGTTTGAGGAAGCAGGGGTGGAGGTAGGAGGTGATATGCATCCAAAGAAAGATTTCTTTTAGAAAATATAATAGTAGAAACAACTTTATCTCAATTTCCTCTTCTTTTAATTTTTCTTTTCTTTTGTAAATTCAAAATGCTATGTATTTAGAAATGTGCTCGAGTCTATAAACTGCAATTTTACGTATAGCTGTGGTAAATTTGGAGAGCTATGGACTATGCTGGGGGATCCCTGGAGCTGCACAGCCATGGTCAAACTGCCACTCAATGGACCCACCTCTTGCCCACCCACTTAGAGCTGGGATCCAAATGCTCTAATGACCCAGTCCAGGCTAATACCACTTTAGTGTAGGCCTCTCTCATTAACCCACATCCTCCTAGGTAGCCTGTTTATTTTAGTAATGACCTTCTCTGGCCAATTCTCTGTATTATCGAGTGTAAAGAACTGATACTAACAGGCAGGATTTCTTCCCAAATAGGAGAGAAAATCAGCCCCTTGGCAAGGTGCTCAAAGATCTCCTACCATGTAGGCAGTAGCTCCCTTTACTCACATAAATATAGGCCTGACCCACCTCCCTCAGAGCCAAAGAAGAAAAAGTTCAGGTTCAGGAACCTTAGAGAGACAAGGCCCTTGGCTCTAAGTGCAGTCAAGTGAGAAGATGCATGGAGGAGGAACCTGGGGCAACAGCTGCCTTCCTACCATGGCTGTAAATGTAACAATTCTTCATTCTTAAATGCTAATTTTAAAGTTTTCCAAGGAATTATTTTACTTAGTGTCAATGATACAGATAACGCTGTTGATATTCCAATAGTGAAACTGGTCAGTTTCTGCTCTGGGGCCTATTAGCCAGGTGCCCGCTTGAATCACTCTGGCAGTGTATGCCTGGATTCATTAATGGCATTAACAAGCTGCCCCCTCCAGGAGGATTCTGCAGCAGAGACTGTCTGCTTTTTCTTACATACCACTCTGTTTCTTCTTTCCATATGCCTAGTGGCCTCTGCTCTCAGGTAAGCACTGGGCCAGCCTGGCATTTGTGAAGGCAGAGCATCATCACAACTGCTGAGAACTTCCCCAGCTGCCAAGATTCCATCAGCTAGGAATGCCTGGCTGTCCTTCAGTTCTTCTTTGAGTGACAAGGCAACCAGGAGAGAGTGAGGCTAAATGATTCATGTCTTGATGCTGATTCTGGTAGTTCTTTCTACCTAAGCTGACAGAGTCACTAACAAAGAAGATGGCAAGACCACAGAGGAAGGGGCACGAGGAGAAAGAACTCCACAATACTTTTATGGTCCATAGCATACCATCTTTTTTTTTTTTTAAACATTTGTAAGGTTAAAAAAAGAGGGCAATCTCTTTAAAACACTTGCTAAATAAGAAGTAGAATTTGAGTCAAGACAAAGCAATCTGCTTTGGGATACTAATGAAGCACCTGCGTATTGAGAAAGTGTGTTCAGAGTCAAGGTCTTACTATGCAGTTGTGCTCACAGAGCCATAAAGATGTGTTAAGGAGGTAATTAACCTTTCCTTGAGAGAGTAACCAGGAGAAGTGAACTTTCTGGTTCAGGACTTATGTAAAGGACCGAAATCATCTATAAGTAAAAGTTGATCTCTCCCCAATAAGATCTCCTTCTCATTCTCAACATAGCAAATTCTAGATATTAATTTCTGTTCTATAAGCCCTTTCAATGAGTGGACTTCAATCACTCTGTGCCCTAGAGGGCCTATTCTTCTGCATGGTGGGGGCCATTCACCTCTGCTTCTTCGCAGGGGCTACACCACCTTCACAAACATTCTCCATCAGACAGAATGGGAGCAGAGGCAAAATAGTGTCTTCAAGGTCAGGCAGAAGAACTAAACAAGCTCAAAATCATGTATTCTGATTCTAGATATGTTATTCTTTTAGTTTAATACACAACTTAGACCTAAGTAGTTGAAAGAGTTTTTATTTACATTATGCTATGTTTAATCAGGTGTTGAATGACTGGTAAGGAAAAGTTGACAGGTATGATATTAAAAAAAAAAAAAGTCTGTTTTTTTGTTTTCCAAACTTAAGAGGGTTTACCTCTGTGAAAATGAAGCTTTCATAACTGGAAAACATATGTCACTGAGAGTAACAAAACCTGGTGTCAAGTGCAGGACCTGCTAAGTACCAGATGTATGACTTTGGATAAATTAAATAGCTTCATAAAACTTCTACTTTCTCATCTTTAAAAGTGTGATGACTTCATTTTGGACACATTGTGAGAAGGAAAGTAGGAATTTGTAAAAGAGGCTTATAAACCATAACATGTGAATGCAATTTGCCCTTTACTATGGCCTTATATTCTTGGTATTTTCACTTCATCTTTAGGAAGCATACCACATCGTCTCCCAGAATGATAGTAAACACATGTGTGCCAATTCATGGATCAGGTTAGCTAGCTGTCCTTATGAAAATATGGAGCAGATCTCTGAGAGGTCTTGGATAAGTGACTTTGGGCAAGTCACACTGTTTGAAAGAATGGAACTATATTATACCATATCTAAGATCTTTCACAGCTTTATTAGCCAATGTTTCTAAGTACTATTTGCAGGTACTTTATAATTTTGCCTCCTTGATTTTCCCTTTTTGAATGTCCCTCTTCAATGGTATACTAGCATTAAACCTTTTTAATATTCTGTTATTATTTTTACATAAGCTTTAGTTATATAGCAAATAATATAATGCTATTTATCGCTATTTTTAAAAATCACTTTTGTAAATATGTGTTCAGCAGCTATACTATAACTGAGAGATTAAAAATAAAGAACTTAGCATACCTGTCTTTAGTTAATATGTAAATTAGTAGAGGAGATCAGCTGTTTAATACTGATCATAATAAAAATTGTTGGCTACTGTCATTGTTTAAGCACTTAGAATGCATGCCAGAAACTATTCAGATTCCGTACATGCATTCTCTCAACATTTGTGAGATAGGTGGATTAATTCCCATTTTACAGATTAGTAAAATGAGTCTCAGACAGGTCAAATAGTGTTGCCCCACCTCATATAGTTAGTAACTGGTATAACTAATTTGACTATAAAACTCATCCTTTTATTACTAATATATGTTACATCTCATATCTTTAATATAAAGCAGAACATATTGACATACAAGAAGATAAAGCCATTTCCACAAGAGACAAAAATATTAAATCTAAATTAAATTTATTTTTTGCCTTCTATGAACTGTAATTTATATTTTTCAACCTCAATAGAAATAAAAGCCCCTAGCCCTGTTATGAAAATAAGGATTATACTTATAAAGCCAGTGGATTCATTAATTTAACAAATATGTCTTGAGTACCTATTATGTGATAGATATGATGATCTATGTATGCACAGGAAAACAGGTAAAGAATGAGAAAAACCTTTGTTCTTGTGAAGATTTGCTGTTGGTGTGTATTCTATCAAAAACCAACCCACACACAGACAAATAAATAACTTTATGGTCACTCTCATAGGATGATGAATGTCTCTCCCGGGTCGATTTTCTTCACTTGAATTTCTCATTTGTCTTAAAGTTATAGGAAAAAAAAAAACAGTTTGAGCTCAGAAGTTGTATAGCTATTGATGGAACTTTTAGATGAGTATTTTTGGCTTAGATTTGCTAAAAAAAAAATCATAATGAGGTTTTATTTTGCCCCACCATCTCCACACCAGTCATCTATTGAAATAGATGAGAACAAAATTTCTCTTTTCAGTTTTTGGCTCTTAAATACTTCTGAATGGCATCAGTCTTAGTTGAATTTAGAAATATATATAACATTTCTCCCTTGCTTCTTTGACAGACCTTTAAAATTAGTCAACTTTGAGAGATTTGCTTTGGTTTTCTGAATTCTTTGAAGATGAATCAAAAAGCTTCTTCATCAAATTTAAAGTCTAGGCTTTAGTACTTTCTAACCTATGTTTCCCCCAGTTCTATTATTTTTCATGACACACCTGGGCATGACATCCTGGTTTGGAGTCACTGCTCCCTGTGGTGTAACTTTCTCTTAGACAAGCTTCAAGAAACTACAAAGAAGACAAATGTTTCAAAATGAAATGTAGCAACCATCCTCTTTGAGAAGAAAACATTAATTACATTTTGAAAGAGTTATTATTGGATTTTACTTCTAGCTTTTTTTCATAGTTATTCTAGTTATGGAGTTAACATACTTCCAACATCTTTTATTCAAACAGTTTGAGAAAAAGAAGAAATTTATTTGTAATTATCAGAAATAAGCACAGTTCCTGCAAAATAAACACAAAAGAGCAGAACCTGGCTTGGATCCCACCTCGTTAAATATGCAAATTAGAAACAGACCATTGAAATGGGAAGTTTCACTAATCCTTTCTCAACAATGTACATCATTAAATTAGCCTGGGGTTCAATGACATCTGCAGTGTGTAAGCAGGGTTTTATACAAGGGATCCCAAAAGGAGCAGCAACTTCCTTTGGGCCTCTATCATTGTTCTAATTGGTATTTATTTTGAGTCATGGGCATAAAGCATGTTCACTTAATGCCTATTTTTCACTTGCTATCATTTTATTGTCTACCTAACCTATACAGTTGTCCATCTATGATCTCTCTCCAAACCTTCTCGTCTATTTCTGGTTTATCAGCATCAGACTGTCCTTCAGGTGCTGGTCCCAGGTTCCCTGAAGCAGATGTGTGTGGATCATCAATTTTAACTCAGACTGTGCAACTAGCCTTTGGGGAACATGGCAATTCAAAATACAACATTGAAAATGAAGACAGAAATCACAATGCCTTGCATTAAAAAATGGGGTTTTCCCAATGATCTTCTCTAGGTTTTCTCAGCCATGACTACTAAATCAAGGGAGTTCTAATCTGTCTTCACCAAAAGAACTATTGAGGAAGATGAAGAACACACTGGGGTCTATCAAAACTAATTTATTAACTCACAAGTGATGCAAGCTGACAGATTTCATTGGTCAAATAATTACCTCTCCAAACCTCAAACCCCTACTCCAAATGTGAAGATGTTCTAAAATACCAAACTATGCAAACACTTTCATTTTGTGGCCAGCACGTGGATTCTCTAGAACAAACATGGAGATTCCTCTTACTATTCCAATTCCTACTGAAGTGTTTTCAGTAGGATCATCTTTGTTCCTATTCTCCGGTGCCCCGAGAAGTTTTCCATTTATCTCACATTTTTAAAACTGTTCAAAGTTTCTATTTGTGTCACTATGTATTTTGTTTTCTTACAGTGATGTTTTGGATGTCCTAATCTGGACACATTACTCATAAGTTCATCAGTAATATTTCCTTCCCACTCAAAACTCATTTTCAGAGAGAAATACTCCTTGAAGGAGATCGGTCAAAAAGGCTGTTGTGCAGATAATCAGATGATTTGCTGACTGCTCTGCAGGAAAACAGAAAGCCATTCTGAATATTTGGAGTATTTTTAATATTACTCAGCTATTCCCCAAGATATTTCTCACTAGTACAAGCCTGTATTTCATTTTCAACAGTCATACAAATATTGTAAGTTCATTGGGCAGAAACTGTAACAATTTCTATTTTAAATAGGATCTACTATAAATGTAGGAACATGATAAAAACCAATTAATAAGAAGAATGGCAATGCTCTTAGAAAATTATTTTACTGTCTCATATGTATCACCATTAGAAATTTTGCTTTCCCACTATAAGACCAAATCTTACTTGATTTAGCTTTATCCAATTAAGGTTAATTTTGCCATACTGAGTATTATGTTGATTTCAATGTTCTGTTAAAGGCTTGGACTTCATTTCCCAATCCATGTACTTCTTATAAACTGCTCTGCCTTAAGCTACATACATAGATTTTTTTTTTCATCTAGATAGTAAGAAGTGTTGTAGCATTGATATGTGATTTGAGATCTCTGACACAAATTCTATTTTCTTTAACAAAACTTAAACTACAGACTGTTCAGCACAGAAAACTATTTCTTTTTATTCCTTTCTTTTCTATTCTTTTCTTTTTAATCTCTCAAATACTCAGGGAATTAAAAGCTGAACTCATATTTAAATGAGTTTCTCCCATCTTAATCTCACCATTTAATGTCATATCATAGTGTTTTCCATCTGAAAGCAACTCTCCTGTTTGTCACAAAATCAACTTCCAAATTGAAGTACTAAGTACCAAGTATTTAGTAAGTGATTTGGTTCTTGTAATATCGTCAGTCTAATTTACATCAGTCACATTCTTTTGCATGCAACTGCTTCCATTCTCTCTGAAAAGCAGAGGGCTAGACTTTTTTAAGTTAAATGTTTGATATAAAACAGATATTCTACTAATTTGCTTTGCAAATTGAGATTTCTGTGATTTAATGTGATTTAATGTGTAATGCATTCTAAGAGACTTTAAAAATCTATAGATAACTTGCTGTGCCATTCACACAGACACTTAACCATTCTGGTTTTCATTTTTCCTAGCTTGGAAATGAAAATTCTACATTCTATTTCTTTAGTACAGAGAAAGTTTGTAAAGATTCTTTAAAAAGGAATTTAAAAATGTTGTCCTTTGATCATAAAGAACCTATATAATAATAATTATTATTGCTTTTCTGTTGAGCAATCATACAATTTTTCCTCATAATTTTTGTCAAAAGCTAAACTTAAAAAAATCCTCTAGTATACTAAAGATACAACATAAACTTTCTACAAAAAAGAAAAGTGATTGGATAAGAATACTTTTTTTTGCTCATTTACTTCGATCAGGCAGTAAATGATGAAATGAGAGAACAAGACCACTGAACTGGTGGCTGCGATACAGTACTGACTTTACCAAAAACTAGATGTGTGTCCTTGGAAAATTAACGAGATTTTCTGGGCCTCAGTTATTTCATCTGAAATATCAGGGTATTAGATGCAAGGATCGCCAAGACCTTTTGAATTCATACGTATAATTTAGAATCTGTCTTTATAACCTCTTTCAAGGAACAATACTATATTTAATGCAGCCTGAAAATAATGGTATCACTATTTTTGATGGATTGGTACTAGATAACCTTATATTAAGTTGAAATAATCTTCATTTTCAGCACATGAACATATTGTCTAATAGATTTGAAATGTAAAAAAAGAGATCCTCTTTGTCTATCTAAGAAACAATGTGTTAGTAAAATGAGTTGCCTGTTCTTTGTATTTCTGAGCTGTCTCATGGATTATATGTGACACGTAATAAATCCTAACACTGCTTTTTCACTCTTAAAGTAGGTCTCCATAATTATTTTTAATACATGTTTTGGTCTATTTTCAGAATACACAAGGAAAGCACTCAATAAAGTCATTTAAATTTTGAAAGGTAATTTGACTGTTACATTAGGATTTTCACTGGATTATGTAGTGAGGTCTTCTCACTAGGAATAAACTCCTCCGTTTTTCCTTATTGATTTGTAATAATAATTAATAAAGAGCAAATATTGTTCAAATTCTGCGGTCAACAGCATTTTTTTTCCAGAAGGGTAGGGCAAAGACTCTCTGTATACTGACACAATTGTGATTCAAGAATCCATTCCCAGCTAAGGTATTAAAAGAGAAAATACATGTGACCATCTTTATTCATTGGTTCAAAGGCAGACTTGGAGTCAGGGATGGCTCAGGAGTAAATTTCCTCAGCTATATTTTTGACTGAGATGGCGAATTTCAAAATAATAATAATAATAATAATAATATTTAACAACTAGATTCTGAAGGTCAGTAAGGAGGTGTCATGGGTCATGAAAAGCAGAATTGCAAAGAATTCAAGAACACAGTCAATGGAGTTAATACACCTGCATTCACAGCCAGCTTGGTCATTTACTTCCTTGTGAGATCTTCTGTGAGTTACTGAACCATAAAAGAAATTCTATCTCATGAGATAAGTTACATAAAATGTATCAATGGATTGGGTCATTTTCCTTTTGCCAAACTAACTTTATAAAGTTAAGAGAGAATTAAGATGTGCAGAATTTGGTCTATGGCCATGCCACCTTGAACATACCTGATCTCATCTAATCTCAGAAGCTAAGCAGTGTCAGGCCTGGTTAGTACTTGGGTGGAAGACCACCTAGGAACACCAGGTGCTGTAGGCATAAAAAAAAAATGTACAAAATACCTTTAGTTAACATTTACAGGGAAAAAAGTTATGGGATTGTTCATATCTAATGCTGAGAAAAATTGGCTTGCCCTGTGACATTTGACAAGTATATAGACAGAAGCAGAATATCAGACAAATTTCATTGACCCTATATGAGACAAACACTGAATCACACTGGTCCAGGCCTCAGTATATCACTCAAGATGTAGGGTTCAACTCCACTTAAGCCTGTGGTCCTCAAACTTCAGTGTGCATGAGAATCATCTGGAAGGTCTATTAAAAAATCACTGGGTCCCTCTCCCAGAGTTTCTGGATCAATAGGACTGGAGTGGGGCCAAAGGACTGGCATTTCTAACAAGTTCCCAGGTAATGCTGATACTGCTGGCATAAGAAGCACATTTTGAAGACCCGTAGTTTAGATAATACATTGAAATCTCCCAGTGTCTATTAATGCAATAACATTAATATAGGAGGGTGTCAGAGGAAAGTTCAGAGGAAGCTCTTTGCTTGGAATAATTGGCTTACTTCTTTCTCTCTGAATACCAGTGTTTAAGGTGGAAAGGAGAAAAATGTAGTAGTTGGTGTGCCAATCCATTCTTTTATCCTTCAACTGATAATACATGGATCTCTTCAATGATTCAATTAAATATTATGGGTGCATGGCATGTTTGATTGTGTATGTGTCTGTTTGTGTGTGTGTGTGTGTGTGTGTGTGTGTGTGAGAGAGAGAGAGAGAGAGAGAGAGAGAGAGAGAGAGAGATGAGAGAGGTGAGAGATTCTGGGTTAGAGCACAGATGAAGAGAGGCCACAGGGCCATAGCATTGGCATATTGCTAGTCTAGCTTCACTTTAAGCCTAATCAACAAAATTTTGGAGTATGATGTAAGACTTAGCTGGAAAGTAACTGTTAGTTTAAAACAAAATGTCCTAAGAAATTATAAGACCTCCATGTAGAAAATTGTATGTGTATAAGGACAACATGGGAAAGAAGCATTACAGAACCTTTAAGTTTGATTCATTCTCTCTTCAGAGCACTAATAAGATTAAACATTTACATAGGGCTCACTAAGAGGCAGACACTGAACTACGCATGCCTCATAACAACCCTGAGATATATTTTATCAGAATCCTCACTTACATAGAAAGAAACTGAGGCACAGATAATTTTTTTACAGTTAAGTTCATTTTATATGTTAGATAATGTATACTTGATGAAAAACATTTAAATATATAAAATACAAATGAAAAATAAATAATGGACCACCATGTATTCAATGACAAGAAGACATTTCACTCATGGATAAACACCTCCTGGTTTTTCCTTCTCCAGCCAGAACTGCTAGTGAGCCTGCTGGGTCAATTTAAAACTAGGTGGAGGTCTTTGTGAAAATTGTCTGTTGGTTTTCACAGGATTCTCCAAGTCCTCTTTGCAATTGTGTGTATCTCTGAGTTATTTCTCCTAGCAGCTAACTCCATTTCCTTTCCCAGCAGGATGGGTTCTAAAGTGTCACAGAGCTTACATAAAGTACATCTTTAAAATACAAGATAACAGTTATTGAATATCTCCTCACATGTCTGGTGCTGACCCAGCCATACCAGTGACAACACCTGGTGCATTCTCATGGGGGCATTTCAAGCATTTGTGCCAATAACTCATATTTTTTTATCCTTTTATCAAATCAGAGGCTGTTACATGGAGAATAAAGGCTCATGCCCATCCAGTGTCATTACCAAGTCTAATGAACATCTGATTATTTTTATGACTTAAATGTTCATCTACTCAGCATGAGAAGAAAAAAAAATTTAAACCAATTCTCCCTTTTTTCACACAGATCCATTTTTGTTCTTGTGACCAGCCTAGGGTGCTACTTCAGAGTGGGCTGAGGAATCAGAGCTCCAGTTGATAGTATTGATAGATTTGAAGGTGTTGATTAAGGAACATGATATGGCAAAATATCCTTCTGCTTGCAACCTAGTGTTTGCAGAATCATAAGCTTGCAGAACACGTGCTTCAATCAGCTGGCTGTGTAAGAATTCAATCAGTGTTAATCTAACACAATGTAGCACCTGCTCCCCAACTGATTTCTAGTGTTCTTCAATCAAAAGCAGAAGAAAAGCATCATTTATTGCAAGCAATGTTAGCAGACCTGAAAATTCAAGAACCTGAAGTTCAATAGAAAGATCAAGTTCACCTTTTGCTCCTCCTTCTTGTTGAGATGCTACAGAAAAAGTAAGCTGTTCTTCACAAAGAGTGTAGGAGAAGCTTTGGCATGTCCAGCAGTACATTTACTCCCTATAAAATGAGTGTAGCAATTAAGAGCTTATAATTAACATTCACTGCTATTCTGCTCTTGCATTTATAGGATCAACCATATTTTTTGGACTTGGCTGGTTTTCCTCTAAGCTACAGTATAGAACACAAAGGACAGATGAAACTAGTAAGCTGTATTAAAAAGGTTATGACCATGTTACCCTCCTATTCAGGCTCAGACTGACAGCCAGCTGGCCTCTTTACTGGAAAAATAATAAACTATCCACCCAAGGGAGGTACTTTCAGTGCCATAGGAAAGAAACCACAGAAACATAATCCCACCTACATTTTAAGTTTTCTGAAGGCAAGGACTAGTAAATCTTATTCACAACTTCATCCTGGATGGTGTGGATGGTGAGAATGGATCGTAGCTCATAATAGGTGCTCCATAAATGTTTACTGAATGAATAATTAAACAAAGCATCCCCAACATTTATGTGCAAAGATGTCTTCTACCACATGAGTTCATACCAAAAATTTTTTAAAAATCTATTAATTATTGAATTGAAGTTGACCATGGATCAACATTCTTCACTGAGTTTAAAGGTCCCACTAAATGGAATTAACATATTTTCCTAAAGCAAACACTTATTAACAATATATTCTGTGCTTTGCAATTTAAACCCTTAACTTGATAGTGCAATTCACAATATTTGACTTCAGATAGAAAATCTGTGACTCTTATGAGTAATGGAGAATTTGGTATCACTGAAGAATATGTCTTCTGTCCCCATCTCTTTGCCCAGAAGGATTATTTTATAGTAGGTTGAATTCTTGACTAATTGTCTTTAAAACAGCTGGACTACTGGATAAACTCTATCTTAATGCACAGTACAAGAGCAAATAAGAATAATTAAACTTTGATTTCAAAACAGGCTGACAAAGGGAGTAAGTGGGGAGACTGTCAAAAATAGAAGGCAGAAGGAGACAGCATAAGAATAGTTACCTCTTAAAATCCTTCATTAGGACCAAAAAAAGTATAACTTATTCCTAATATTCTACAACTAATATGAAAAATTTTTATTTTAATCCAATTATTTAGTTTGCTCTGGAGAATACCTAATCAATTCCTCTGGGTCTTTAAATGATTTAAAACAAATTATTAAAAAAAAAACCTTGATTTCATCGGAAATATGCAAGTAACAGAATTAGCACCTAAACTTCCTGTGGGCAAAAGTAACAACATCCTCCAAACATAGAATATATATATATAACCCTTAAATTAAAGATAATAAAACCATACTCATGGGAAGTGTTATGAAGCATTCTTGCCAAATGCAAAATCTGTAAATTATCTGGGTAAGCAATTAGCTTTAGATTATAATTGCCAATTTGAGAAAATTTCACCAACAATTAAGCAAAATCAAATAACCCATTTGAGAAAGTAGAGTGGTGACAGACCACCACCTTTTCCTTCTTGTTAAGCCTTACTATAATTTGTTTTTATTTTCCTTTAGAAATTAAGATTCCATTCTCTTTTATTGGGCTAGAAATAATCAAGGGCCTGCAGAGAGAAAGGCAGACACATCTGAAGAGTCATCTCTGAGTTATTTGGTTCCAGCATGAAAATAGGAGTCATATGAGTCTGGATGGGAATTATCCTGACCCAATAATAAGAATCTTAAACTCAAACAGCAAAGCCTACATGACTCATTATCCTAGCCTATCATACCAGATTAGTTCCATAAATTAAACGACAAACAAGACTCACTTGTAGTATGGTTGCAAGAGTTTGTTCCTACATTTGAATTTGTTCCAAGAAATTCCCACAGCTCTGCCACTTATAGTAATGGCCATTGGTGAGGTCATTAGAGTTCAAATTCCCTCTCCAACAAAACAAGTTCCTTTCACATTTTAAAATCTATTTATTTTTCTATAAATATTTAATGAGTACCTGCTATGTGCCAGATAGAGTGCTAAGTAAAGAAAACATAAAATTAAGCAAAATCTGTATGCTAGAAACTGATAATAGTTTTTCAATATTCTTTCTTCCTTTCTTTCTTACTAAAAGAATCCCAATGTTGCTCAAAGTGGCAATGTGCCTAGCTATAACACGTGTCTTTCTAGGCTTTCTTTTCTAGTCAGAGATGATAATGTGACTCAATTCTGTTTAATGAGAAGTAGATAGAAGTTGACCAAGGAATATTGGCATTTTTACTGATTTTATCTGAATTTTATATAAATTTTACTTTTCAGATCTAAATGCTACCATTCTCTTCTTCCATCTTTATTTTTGTTCTGGTCTGGAGTGAAAATAAAGGTTGGATTTGGAGCAGGCACCTTGAGATGAGAAAATGATGAGTTAGAATAAATCCATAGACTATAGGTGACATAGAGAAAAAAAAAGACAATGTCTGGGATATTAGTAACATAAAAAAAAAACCTCTTTCTAGCTTTTTAAAGCACACCTTTATAATTCTTTATTGAGAAGAATGAACTCCTATTTGGTTTGGCCACATTATTCGTGTTTTGTTACTAGCAGGCAAATACAACCTCAGCTGAGGCAATGTGTTTTTTCCCTGACATGTTGATGGGATTACAGCTACATATACAAATCAACTAAGATGAAATGTGGTGAAAGTTATGAAAGATATAGAGGAAAAAAATAATTGAGAGAGATTAAAAGAAAGAGAGACAGAAAAATAGATTGTTCTTTGGAAGCATAGCACCTTAGCACTTTGCTTGTCCTTTCTGGGTGTGGTAGATAAGAAAATATTTCTGAAATATAATATGCTATGTGATTCATAAAGGATGAATACTGCTAATGTGGTGAAGAAGAGGGAAGTAAAGATATGGTGTGTTCTAGACAAAAAAAAAAAGCTATAATCAAAAGTGAAATGGCATGAGTATAACTATGAAATCGTGCAGTTCAAAGTTTGCCATGAACGATGGACTGGGGAAAGGAAGAAGTAAGTGAATTTGAACTGATAAGAGCTTATATAACACACTAAAAAGTGTGGGCTTTATTCTGAAGGACATAGTGAGATACTAAAGGATTTTCATTAGAGCACTGAATAACTTCATTAGTAGAGTCTAGGCTTAGTGTTACATGTGGAAAAGTACTTGGCAAGTTTGTATGCACAGTGTATTTAATTAATGATACATAAAATTTTTAAAAAAACTTATTTCTTGGGCAAGCTAGAAAAACCTTAACTAGGAGATTCTGGATTGAGGTGATCTCACTAAGTACATGTATTGGTTACTTCTCCTTCCTGACACTTCATTAAAATGATAGTAAAGGGGAAAAAATGAAAGAAATAGTCACAAAATATCAAAGAGAATAGGAGAGGAATCATAAACAGATCAAGAATTTCAATAAACTTCTGAAAGCATAGAGAAAGATGAACATAGAGTAGAAGTAGCCACACCATACATGGGTGCTCTAGCAAGGATGTGAGCTTGTTGAGCTAAATTCCAGAATGGTTAAAGATTGAAGGTATAGAAGGCAGGAAGTGGGACTGAAAACAGAGGAATAAACTGTTCACCCCCAAAGCAATTTTGCTAATTTGTTCCCCAAGCCGTTCCTTTATATCCCCACACATATGGAATACAGACAGGCCAATATGAACCCAGACAAATAGTTTCTCTTCAAATAACAACAACAACAACAACAACAACAACAACAATAACAACAACAACAATAATAATAAACGACATGTTACCAAGAGGTTTGTCATATTTTGGCATTTGGGAATGCCTAACACTAAAGGTCAGTTCCATATCTGTAATAACAAATGTGTGACCTGCTGGTAAATAAATTTAATCACATACAGCACCCAGAACTTTCAATTCATGGGCAAAACCCAATGTGAAAAGAGATTTACATTTCCAATAGCAGAGAAAATCTACACTAATTATACTGCAGTACCAGTCCAGTTCTTCATAAGTACGTATGTTCAGTTAAGTATAAGGGGGAAAAAGGTTGAACACATTGTACATTTCTTGCTAGAGGCCATCACATGATTCTATTTCAAGTCTTTCTCTCACTCTAAACAAAAGTTGATGGAAAAGCAGGAGTAGTTAAGGGCAACAGTCCCAGGAGTCTTGGTTCTCTTTTTCTGTGCCAGGCACAGGTGCCCCTTTCTGCTTTTTAGAGTCATTTTTTTCATGCTACACCCTCACCTTCTCCCTAGATGTTAAAAATGGTGTCTCTTGAAGAAAATAAGAGAAATGTTGTACTTGAAGAGGCCAGCAGAAGTCGACTTGCTCATTAAGAGGTAAAAGATATAAATATAACATAGCAAAATTCCATTATGCAAGCTCCTCATGCCATGCCCCGGAAGCCCCCACTTTAATTCTGCATAGCTTTAGCACTGCCCCTCCCTCTCAGAGGCCTCTGAATGAAGTGCACAATTTGGGGGTGCCTGACCATGGTATACTGGCAGTGTATTCATGTAACTGAATGAGTTCATCTAATTAGGGGTTTATTTGTTTGAGTTGTACATGAATATACCAAATTACATTATCAGATCATAGTCTGCTTCTGATTTATTCCTTCTTTGTTCTTCAAGGCTTTGTACATCTAAGCAATTAACCTCTCAAAGAGCTGAAGAACACATAATTATCCTCATTTGTCTAAACGTCGCCAAGATGGCCGCCTTTCAATTAACCTTCTGGGGATGGAAGAAAGTTGGAGTGATATAGTGATCATTTTTAACCTTACTGTATGCTTTTTTTAAATGTAATTTAATTGAAATAGCCAGATGATAAAATAGTCAAATACTGTTTCCACAGGTAAAAGGATCAAACGGGTTTTGAGGGAGAGATGACTGGAAAGTTTACAGAGCTAATGGAACAGATGATGCATTGCATCAGAGAGAACTTAGTCACAGCAATCTATGGAACTGTATCAATGATCTTCAGAGCCAAGGCCCACTGGAATCCCAGAACCAGATGGCAACAAGCACATATGCTCTAGCCTTTCATTAGCTCCAGCAGACTGTGGGAGACCAAGGAATAAGTGATATTATTCCTCAAGAAGAGAAATTAGGAGGATGAAAGAAGCTAACTGTTATTGAATACCTAGTATCTGCCAGCATTCTACTAGGCACTTTAGGTACAGAATCTCATATAACAAATTTGTACATGAATATATCAAATGATATCTCCATAGTCACTCAAAACTGATGAGAACAAAAATAAGGCACACAGATGAGGACTTCTTATATAGCTACATTATTGCTTTATTCAGGGATATGGCTGAGAAATAGTTTAAAAGGATATTGTTTTAACAAAGCGAGATTAATGCCCTAATAAAGCTATCTGTAGCATTCCTTATATGTCATTTCCT
The DNA here is from genome assembly GCA_004027375.1 of Macroglossus sobrinus. Taxonomy (NCBI): domain Eukaryota; kingdom Metazoa; phylum Chordata; class Mammalia; order Chiroptera; family Pteropodidae; genus Macroglossus; species Macroglossus sobrinus. The sequence goes on from PVKZ01001996.1 coordinate 15,838, forward strand.
AGTATATACTATAAGTGTGTATAGTATTCAAATTTGATATGTGCGGCCATATTGCACACTAAAGAAGGATGATTCAAATTATATTCAATTCTGAGTAGTGCATTCAAAGAGAAATATTAACAAATACTCATGTTTCTTGAAATCATGTTATAGAAGGAATCATAAAATAACTGGAGATGTTGAACCTGAACTTCAACTTAGGGCAGGTATGACAGGTCTCTTCAAATAGAAGAAGGGATGTCATGTGAAAGAGAAAGAAGACTTAATTCACAGAAACTACGCAAAGCTAATAGGTAGAATTTTAAGGATGACAGAAACTGCCAATTTATATTTAGCCCAAATTTAACTATTGAGATGTACCATGTTGCATTGTGCTCTTATTTTGAGGCATTATTATTTATAGTATGCTTCTGTGACAGTGAATATTAAAGTGGAAGCTAAATGAACTTTTATGCAAGAAATACTGAAAAACAGATTTCTATGCTGAATGGGTAGACTGAAGAACTTCTCCAGTTCCTTCTGACTCTTGTTATATGACTTCCAGTCCTCACGATCACAAGGCAAATAATTTCATTTAGAAAAATCAACATTTTGTTTTCCTGAACACACCACCTTTCTTCTCTCTGCAGTCCAAAACCCCTCAAATACAGTGGGATTACTATAGTTGCACTGCAGCATCAAGAAAAACAGGAGAAAAAATCTCAAAAATCAATAGCATTTCCATATGTACAGATTTTTATTTAGGATATAATTTAGGATGCTAAAATAATCATTGTTACTTCTTTTACTGAGCTGTGATCAAAGGACATTAACTGTTAACTAAAGAATGAAAGTCAGACACAGTAGGTAATAGATGTAAAAGTCACCTACATCTCTCTTACTCATTAGTGTTATTGGGGTACAATTGATTTACCCAGACTCTAATGATAGAAAGGGTCAGAGAAGATAAATATATTTTTTGCTCCTCAGGAAACATTGAAAGTACATTAATTGGAAAATAAAGCAAAACTAGAAAATTTTCTCAGTGAGTTTGAATAAGGCAACTCCAGATAGTTCTAAAAATTAGACACAATAGTAATACTTTTTCTTAAACAAACAGTATGGTAACCAATATCACAATATATTCTAAAAAGTAAAGAAGACAACACTTTAACACAACAATATTTTTTTTCTGAATGCTCATTCCTTATTAAGCAAATTTAAATGAAATGGCCATCTGTCCCTTGACTTGAGTTTCTTATTTTTAGCCTCATGGGTCATATAGTTTTACTTTTCTTCAAATAAAAATAGTAGGTGTTTAAGAAACATAAAGGGAGCCTCACTAGTTGTCATTCCTTCTCCAGAATTTTCTGGCAAGCTGTGCTCTAACCTCCTGCAGTAATATTCATCAATAATGCACAGCTGATAACCCCTTGTCTCCATCTGCATTTGTGGATCACCTTTCACTTGTCTGATGGAAAAAGGTCAGCAGCCAGTGTGGTTTGTGAAAATGGGTGAAGCTTTTCCAGCAGGAATTCTTTTCTTTTCCATATTTTATAAAAAGCTTTTTATTTTAAAATAATTTTAGATATATAGAAGAGTTGTAAAGATAATACAGAGAACTCTTGTAAACCTTTCACTTAACATCTTTTAAGACCTCGGTACAATAATCAAAACTAAGACACTAACTTTGGTACAATACTATTAACTAAAGTACAGATTGTACTCACATTTTCCCAGTTTTTTTCAATGATATCTAGGACTACATCAATCCTTCAACACTGCATTTTGTTGTCATGTCTTCTAAGTCTCCTCTAATCTCTGACAGTGGTCTTTCTCTGTCTTTTACTACTTTGATTATGGACAGTGATGGCTAGGTATTTTGTAGAATGTGCCTAAATTTGGGTTAGTCTGATATTTTCACATGATTGATTGCTTCATTACATCATATCAGAGAAAATAGGAAACTCTCTTGGCATTACTTAGTCACTTGGTAAAGTGATATCTGTCAAGTTTCTCCACTGTAAAGTCACATTTTTTTCCTTTCCACACTGCTAATTAGACAACTGTAATTGGGTCCATCTCATACTCCGAGGGAGGGGATTAGGCTCCACTACTTGGAGATAAGAATAGCAAAATATGGTGATCTGTTAAAAACAACACAATGACTAATTGCAGGGAGATACATTAAGGTATCCTTTATCTTCTTATAGTTTTGACCACTAATTTGGGCTTTCATCAGTGAACCCTGCCTCAAGCAGGCATTGTTTGTAATACAAGTTTACTTTATTAGGATACATGGACACATTTAAAATAAATTACCATGCAACATTGTCTCGATTAAGAAAGAACTGGTAGTGTTTATTAAATGCCTATTAATATATATAACTAGTAATTTCAGAAATATTTCCCACCTGTAACCTAGGACACAATGGACATACTGTCATGGTTCTCCAGCTCTGGCATACATTGGTGTCATATATGAAACTAGCTAAAAATGAGGAGGCCAAAGCCACAAATATTTTTGTAGAACATGAACTTCATGTAGAATAAATTTAAGTGGACTAGAATTTGATGTAGACCAAAAGAATAAGAAACAGTTGTCTATTAAGTCTAGTGTTTTGTTTGTTTGTTTCAATTAAAAAACTAATCAATGACAAAGTATAAAATAGTATAATATCACAGTATAGGGTTTATGGTATTAATTTGGAAACAAATATCTTGAAGGTGGAAGTTGTCCCATCACTGAAATAATAAATCAGTAAAATACCTATACTATGATCGATGTGTTGGCATACATTGTAAGAGAAATATGAAGATATGTAAGACTTGGGTCTGACAGAAGTTGTTCATTGTCTGGTTGAAATTATAAAACAATTAGTTCATTAACTGTTTAGTAGTTGTCTAAGAGCCAATATTGGGACTGACTCTAAAAGTAATTGAAGAACCAGAAAATGAGAGGTGAAGGGGGGTTAAAGAAATCATGAGAGGCTTCATGAAGGAAGCACAATTAAAGATAGATTTTAAATGTTGAAGAGGGTGGAGAGGAGACAGAAGTTGAGGAAGGAAGAGCATGAGGGAAATTTCCAAAGCTTGGGAGGACATGGAAGGCTACATAATAAAATATGGACTTGATGTTAGTGTCAAAGGGATAGCCTAATGATAGGGGTGTTTTAGGAAAACCAATCCATCATTTATTGCTTTTATCTCTCAACATACCCACAAACATTTTTCTGCAGAAGGGGGTACTCAATTAACATTAATGCTAAATTGATGTGAAGCCTCAAAAAAACTCAAAATATGAAAAAAAAGGAAAGAACTCCAAAGAATAACGTAGAAATAAGACAAATACAAGAAAGCACACTTGAATAATAGAAAACTGCCTAAAACATATAGTGGGGTGTTGATTTCTGCGTATAAGTATTAGGTAGGGTTTTAGAACTGACACAAATTTATAAATCAACTTAAAATAAATTACCTGGTTTTGATTCTAACTCTAGTCCCTTGAATTGGATATTATGTTCATTTTATGTTTTATGAAATTTAGGCTCAGAGAATGTTAGTAACTTGCCCAGGAAAACGAGCTAACAATTGTCAGAGTCTTTTGAGGTGACATCCTATAGGAATCATAAACCACCTAGCATCACTGTGCGTGCGTGTGTGTGTGTGTGTGTGTGTGTGTGTGTGTGTGTGTGTGTGTGTTTATGCCATGTATATGGTATATACAGTTAACCCTTAAGCAGTGTGGGGGTTAGGGGTCAAAAATCCAAGTATAACTTTTGGCTCCTCAAAAACTTAATTACTAACAGCCTACTGTTTACCAAAAGCCTTGCCAATAACAAAAACAGATTAGCATATATTTTCTTTGTTATATGTGTTATATAATGTATGGTTACAATAAAATAAGCTAAGGGAACTGTGATTAAGAAAAATCATAAGAAAGAGAAAGCATAGTTACAGTATTGAAATATCCACATATAGGTGGATCAACACAATTCTAGCCTGTGTTGTTCAGGGTCAGCTGTCCAAGTTCACAAACAAAATGATCTTTCCTTCTTGTCTCTACTCCTTGCATGTCAAGACCTCTATTAAAATAACAAAAGACACATACAATGATGCTATATGTAAGAAATAGCTTACACAATGAATATTCCACCAAAATATCAACAACAGTCTGCCTTAAATGTATGAATTTGTTCTAGCCCTCACAATTAGCAGAGCCTATTTGAAAAAATCTGGAAAAGTTACTTAATTTTTAATGTATCTTCCCTTTGTATTTCCTCCCTGTTAAAGCTCTTGTCCCATAAGGTGGTGGCAGGGAGCTATTCCTGGAGAGGAGGGAAGGGTTAGTACTGCAGCTGTGTCTTGCAGAAATGTACCTTAGAAAATGAGATGGGATGTTGTTTGCAATTGATTTTATAGAGGAGAATGGGAAGATAAAAATAATTAGTGGAACTGCAGGCTACTCAGAGCTTCAGGCTGGCTTTCTCAAAACCTATAAGTGTTCCACAGGTACCCCCACCTGTCTCCCACATCCCTCCTCCCCAACAGTTGGTCAGACAAGAGCTTGCCTGTCTCCATGGAGAGAATGAAGGTCACCACTTAATAAAGCTCTCCTTTGGTAGAAGAGCTGTCATCGTGAAATTGTCTGTATTTATTTCAATAAAAGAAAGGTTTGGTTGCGATAGTGAATGACACTGGGCACAGTCTTTTTCCTTTTTCAAGCTGTATAGTCTAATAAATATGTATCATTTCTAACAGAAAGTATTGGGTCAAACTCCCACCCCCAAGAACACGGGATTAAGAAGACACAGAGCCAGCTGCTATTGCTAGCTCTGCCACCGCATGTCAATAAAACTCTGAGGTTCATCACATTTCATTCACTGACAAGCGTGGCCTTCCAATTCATCTCTGAGCTGCTGCTTCCTGCTCAGCATGAAATCGGGCCCACCAAAAAGCAATTTCGGCTCCTACTTCTTGCAGGGTTCCCAGTTTTGATGTGAAGTTCTGGCACTGGGCAGCCTGGCAGTCAGGGAATGAGAGAGGAAATGACATGAAGTTTACAAAAAAAAAAAAGAGTTATATAATAGAATTTTAAATTCTGCTAGCCCAAATCAGCTTAAAGTACATCTCTTCATTGCTGGTATAAGAGATGCTCATCTCTCTCTAAAAGTGTAGTAATTAACAAAGTTCATCTCTGCTTCCCAGGGCCAGGGTCTGCATGTGTTTTTCACACCCAGCATGTTCTCATTTAAAAAGCATGTGTATTTTTTTTCTCCTTTCCTGCATTTCTATTTCTTTTGTTTTCTCTCTTCTATCTGAAAGAGTAAAAGAGTTGAGAGTTCTTTTAAAATTTTGAGAGAGCAGTCATTATTTCATTCTAAAAATGTAATGTCACTCAGAACAAGATGCTTTATCATAGAAGTATAATGACACCATGAGTTGTAATTCATTATGTGCTTTATTTTCCAATTCATTATTGAATCCATCCAAGATTCTGGAATAATGGCTTCTAATTATACAGGTGCAATACTTTGTGGTAATTACTCTAAATTACAATTACCTTTTTCAATTTCCAGGAAGGGATTGGTAAGAAATCATCTAGTTTATCAATATGGTGAATATCTTTACACTCTTCTAACCAATATGCAATAAGAAACTCTAAGAACTTTACAAAATAAGTAAAGATATGCTTTTCTAGAGACTGAAGTGCAGCATTTCTTTTAAGAAAATCTTAAATTAAAAAAATTATCTTACATCATTATAGAAAACTTAAGACAAAGAGGAGAAATAATTTTTCCAAGTCTCCTACCCTTAAGCAAAGCTTTGTTCTTTGATGTATTCAGACCTCAAACCTCAGACTCAAGATAAGCTCAGCCAGAAATCTGGAATTAGCCAGAAATCTGGAATTAGCCAGAAATCTGGCCAGAAAACTGGTTTCCATCTCATCTCTTGTAACATTCAGGTTCAACAGCTGAGTCCATAAGTTACCAATGTGAACATTAGGCAGGAAAAGAGAGTTGTCTGGGTGCCATTTTGTTTATGTGTCCCACCTGTGGAAAGCTGTTTGTCAACAGTGATCAAAACATTCATATGTGTTGACCCAATAATTCCAAAGCAGGGAAAGAACATTTGTGCAAATGATACTCTCTCCTATCTCTCCTGAAAAGTCTCATAGAAAAAATTATTATTAAAGTGTTATTAACTACAATGGAAACTCCCTAAATAAATAATAATAGGAGACAGGTTAGATTAATTTAGATTATAGCCTCAGGACACAATATTATGTAGACATTTAAACATGTTTTTTAAAAAAACTATGAATTATATGTAAATAAATTACAGCATAAAAGCATAAATACAGTGCAATTCAGACCCTATAAAAATGTAATATGAGATTGAAAGAATATCCAGCAAAATGTTATCTGCTCTGTAGCTGGTATGGTCAATAATGATTTCTACTCTTTTTACTTTGTTGTATTCTTCCCTGTTCTCTCTCACACACATTAAACCATGTCTAATGAAAACATTTCTAATTTTTAAAAAACTGAGTAAATCATCGCAAAGCTATCCACGATGTTGGACATAGTGCAATATCACTGAATAATGCACCTGTCTGAAAGGTTATCCTCCTGTAAATAACTCTACAAGTTAATGATGTACCAGCTGCACAGAAGTTTTTGCACTGAAGACTTGGAAAGATGTTTCAAAACCTCACCTTTTTCTACTTTAGCTTCAAGGACAGGGAAAAGAAGCCTGCAAAAAGCTAGAGAGCTGTGCCCAACTCGCAAATCAGTGACATAATAGAAAGTGTAAAAGTTAAACTTAAAATATCAATTGATAAATCTTGACTTTGGGCTCTGAAGCTTGACAGGAAACTATAGTCAGTGATACTGGGGCTGGAGTAGAAACAGGTTGAGAGCACTGGCTTATCGAAGACCGTTTTAATGTTTTATTTGAGTAATGGGCCTTGCAAATTAGCACCCCTGCGGCCTGAAATACATATCTTTTCAAGGACACACCGGTTTTCAATTCGACAAGTGATATGGGAAAAAATCCCCAAGGGGAGCTTTGATTTCTGTACTTTTCAGACACAGTTATATTTTATTCTAGCTAGGATAATGTGGAAGATAGCAGAGAGCTCTGAGGGTGATCTAAGGGCTTGAGAGGAAATGGAGCAGAAAACAGCTCAGAGTGCAAAGAAACAGAGGGCTCCAAGGAGAGAAAGGCTACTCTAATCTGAATGACACCTAAAGGGGTCCACACTATCTCCCTGCTCATGGGGCAGGGCCAGCGGACACATCACCCCAGTCTTCAGACAGAACTTGACTCCCACTACTCCCCCTCCTTACTTACTGACCCCTTCCCTTCCTCTCTTCCTAGTTCTCTTGATCACAAAACAGCAACCCTGGCTTTTTATAGAGGACTGCTCAGTCTACTCCCCCATTTACTAATCTATTAAAGATGCACATACTTACTGTGCATTTTTCTATGTCAAGCACCATACCAAATGCTACAGATAAGCAGAGGAACAATACACAGTTTTTGTCCATGGTCTGTTCATAAAGTGACAATGTGTTAGGGTGTCAAGAACACAAACTTTGGAACTGGGGAATTTGAATTTTATTTCATTCACAGCTCTGTCACTGCTAGCTCAGTGAACTTAAACAATTAACCCCCATTTTCTCATCTCATCTATAAAACTGAGATAATGAAAACTGTCTTACATATTACTGGAAGGAATAGAGGTAAATATATGTCAGATGGATGATGAGATATGATTGATGCTACATGGGAGGCATTTTTTTAATGATAGGCTTATCTGACTTCTCAAATTTATGTTTCTTAAAAGATAAGTCAGTGTCAATTAATTTTTATATATCTATCTTCTGGGGGATACAGCACAGATGTAGCTTATAGTACCACATATATCTACAGATAAAAAGAAAGGGCAGTGTGTTTGCATGGCAGGTAAAAAAGCTCCTCCAAGAGCTAGCTGAAGGTCTGCACTGCATCCCACATCTAACGAGAGCAATAGGAACTTAAACTCACTGCAACCACATCTTTGATTCCCAGTGACAATGGCCTGCGAATCCCAGAGGCTCCCGAGCCCTGTCCAGGAAGCAGTTTGTAGGCTTAAAACCTGCACTGCAGCAAGAGCACTTTATGCTAGAAGACTAAGGAAACAAACAAACAAAAAAAACTATCTACCTATCTGTCTACCTACCTACCTACCTACCTACCTATCAATCATCTATCATCTATTATCTATTACCTATGTTATATGTCTATGATATTTATCTATGATATTGATCATCTATCATCTATCTATTATTGATCTATGAAAAGTCTGTGATATTCTATAATATCTATCACCTGCTATCTATCTATCTATCTATCTATCTATCTATCTATCTATCTATCATCTTTCTTTCTATCTATAATACTTTAATACCAACTCTGAAAGTCCCTGAAAAAGTGGGCCCTATAAAGAATAATATATAGATAAAAATTTTATCACAAAATTTTTATTTAAATCATTTCTCTAAGAAATCCAACTTAATAGAATTTTCCTATAAAATGTACACTTTTCATATTTGATGTTTAATACCTAGTTTTTATAACATAGAGGTAGATGTAATTTCTATTTTTTAAAGAAGTCAGTACTCTGCAGTTTAATTTCATAATTTTAAATTAAACACTGTGTAGAATGATCATTTATTAAAGATCTAGTGCAGGTTTCACATTGGGAATTACAAGGTGAGTCCCTTACACAGACAACATATAAAATGCCCAAAGATATGAGATAAAAAGAATTTTCTCTTATAAATATTTTTAAACTATCACTATAGAAAATAGATAGATGACATAAAAACTTTACAGAAAGAAGAATTCGTAGTCAATATACAAACTTAAAAAATGTTCAAATCTTACTCATGAGCAAATAACCGATATTCAAACATTAAGATACTTTGAGTATTTATCATGTTATAATAATCAATAGTAAAGAAAAAATAACAAAATAAAAAAATCAAGTAATAATACTGCACAATACTGAGAAGGGCTCTATTAAATTGACTAGCATTTACGGTTTACAGACCTTGAAATTATTATGACCTTATAATAAGTCTTATTGGATGCTTTTGAGCCAATGGTCTTACATTCTGGAATCTATTACAAGAAAATAATCAAAGATGAAAATATAGACATATATTACATGATGATATCAGTATATAATTTCTAACTATAAAAAAATAAAACAACCTACTATTCAACAATAGGTATCGACTAAAGAAATTATGTCACTGTTATAGAATATTATGCAGCTGTTACAACATAGGATTTTAAGAATACGTTATGACCTGAGAAATGGTCACAGAATTAAGAGTGAAGAAAAATAGCAGATATAAACTAGTATGCAAATATCATTGACACAATGCAAAAGAAATAAACATTCTTAAAAAAAAAAGACTGGCAGTATATATATCAAATTTTTAATAGTGGTTTATCTCTGAGTGGTAGAACTATTAGAAAACTTAGTTTTTTTCTTCACACTTTCTATATTTTCCAAATTATCTAAAATTAACATGTATTATATAACAATGAGAAGCAAGTTTCACAAATCATATTATTTCCTACCAATGTTTGCCTCCTTCTTTATGAAAGAAATAAACTTTGAATTTTGAAAGTTTGGAAGTTTGGATATTTCTAATGTTAATAAAAGCCAAAGTACGTGAGCAATGTTGGAGGAGCAAGGGGGTGTTGGCTGAGTGTCATTAATGGCCAAGTTTCAAAGGAACAAGTGGATGGCCTACAGTCGTCGGAGATACATTGTCCCATAGTCGTCTTGCATCGGAAACTACAGGGAGAAAAAGCTCCCTCTCCATATCTTCCACAAGGTGGAGTGATAGCAAGTCTCATTTTCCAGCCTAACTGGTGAGACAGAAATGACACACTAACATCATTTCAAGTCCACAGACTGCTCAGTTTTTGAAGGCTTAATGACTCCAATCACATTTGGTGACATAGTAATCTTTTACCTGCTTTCTCTACAGTGTCTGAATGTAGCTTGGTGCTGAATCTGTCTCAAAATTAGCTTCTCCATTACCTTTTACAGCAGAACAGACATGAGTTTGTTAATTATAAATTCTAGTGCTAAAGGTGGGTTCTGATTTTGTGACATCTGAAGTTTATAAAATTTGGGAGAACTTTTTTTTAAAAAATAATATGTTATGACGTTTAGAACATTGTAGCGTGTGTTTATAATTAGATATCTTGTATTACCTTATATATCCCTACCAGCAAAAAAATTAAATTTTGACTTGGCATTGGTGAGAACTGAATCTTCCACTTGTAAATTTACACTCATGAAGACTGTGTAAATTTTTTACAGACTTGCTTGCTTTTTCTCACCCCATGCACCTTCAGGAGAAGGCAATGAGTGATACATTCAAATCTGAATGTTGCCTACCACTGTGAGCTACACAGGACAGACAATGTATGCAGGAGAACACTGGAATCGTGTAAGCACATGCTTATTAAACTAAGCTCCATCTTTTTCATTCAAGATCCCCCAATCTGACACCTTCTGACCAGGAGGAGAAAGCAGTGTAAAAGGCTTTGCTTGGAGCATGAGGAGGTGATACTGCAGGTGTTATTCCATGTACAATAAAGATATTATTATATCTGTATTATATATGTAATAACATCTGTGTTTTATACAAATAATCTGTAGCCACAAGCAGGCTTCTTGTGGTACAACAGAGAGCAGACCAGAATGTCAGTGAACTGTGGCCAGGTTGTTACAAATGAGAAACAAAAAGTGATTGATTCTCACACTGAAAGGTTCCTTCTCATAAACTCATCTATGAGATAAATGGTTCTTTCTTCTATGGGGAGAAATAAGAAAGAAATGGGGTGGGGGGAGACAAATAGTAATGCTCTTTCAGAAATTTTTTTTATATTAGAATAAAAAGCCATAAAAATGGGTGTCTTCTAACAAAAGCTATGAGGAGACTCTAATCAAATCTTGCCTGATGAGACAAAACAGTCAAGGATGAGGTTCTACCAGCCCTATCTCCCAATGCAGTGTTGGCCTACTATCATCTTTTCTCCCATGTGCAGTTCTAGAAAGGATTGGGTAAGCTCACACAGATGTCTGATGTGTTAAATTGGTTTGAAGTCATTGATGCTATGTGAGCATCTACCAAGGACCAGGCACAGCACAGAGAGGGGATCTCATCTGGGGACAAAAATTCATGTGAATATACCTGCAGCATAGTGTCCTTTCACTGAAAAAGAGAAATATCCAATGCTAAATAAATGAATCCCCCCTTTGTGGCTCTGAGTATATTATTAAAATTGGTTTGTCCTGATAGAGCTAAAAATCACACTCTGATCTTATGTCCTTTGTCAAAATATGTGAACTACCTTATATTTTGGGAGCTAGACTGTTAGTCAGGCACTGGCTGCACCCTATCTTCAAAGGGTATTGTGAACTGTCAACCCGAGAGCTAGAACAAGCAAGCCTTTCTCTGGTCTGCCTTATTTTACTATCTCACATAATGCCAGAAAAAGAGAAATGGTCATCCATTTTAAATTCTGAACTAATTTCTCTAAACATTCTTTTTAAAATCTCTAGAAGAAGCTACTTGCAGTTAAAAACTAAATTTGTCAAAAAGAGCTGTCATTTCAAAGTTACTGATGGATTCAGGCATTTAAAAGTTTCCACTAGTTCACTGATGTGGCTTTCAAAACCTAATCAGCAGACATATATTTCTCTAATTGGCTCACTATTTACCCTGGAACTTATTCTGGATGGAATTGTGGAGATACAATTTCTAAATGTCTATTTTATTATCAACTTTTCTTATACAGATAAAGACTGACCTAGGATCCAATTATTGAGATAACTGGCAAGAAAATTAGCCAGAGATACAGCATAGTCAGAGGTAACCTATTTATAAAATGTCACCCAATGATATTATTACCTTGTGTATGTGGACTATTTTATAACCACAATTCAATATATGTCTCATATTTTTTCCTAATAGCTTTACATACAGTTTTTAAACATAAGGCAAGTTTATAACATCATTCTGGATAAATCAACTAAAATTATCTTCATAAATAATTTAATCAGCAATCATTTAAAATTAAATTTAAATTCCAAATCCCTCATGTATAATCTCTATTGCTTCTTTTTAACATTATCTCACACAGATTAACACCTTAGGATCTAAATTACAGTTTGAGTGCTGATTTACTCATTCATTTATTCATTCATTCATTCATTCAACATTATAAACCAGAGACTTTGTTTAGTCCTGGAGACATATAAGTGAGAAATAAATACTGTCCCATCTCTTAAGAAGCCTCAGCTGATTGGAGTGTGTGTGTCTGGTAGGATACTTAGCGCCATGTGTTGTAAATTATAATAGATGCATGTTCAAGCTATGTATGACCTGCGTGGTGTAGTTGGGAAACTTCATAGAAGAGATGATGGTTTGGATGACTGAAGTTCACCAGCTAACAAGAGGAACAGTGAATGACATGTGGAATCAGTAGAAAGGGCAAAGCCTTGAAGAGGTGCAAAAGAATAGCTTTCTCAGGAAATTATGGCAGCTAAGGGGCAGGCATGGCATGGCAGAGTTTGCAAGACAGGAGATGCTTGAAGAAAAGCACAAAGAGCTTGAATGCTATGTGAAGGGCTATAGATGCACCTGTGGACACCAGATACTCCAGACCGAATTTTTAGCAGAAAAGAATAATGATCCATTTTGTATTTTAGAAAGATTTCTTTGGTGGTAAAAAGGAAGGTAACTGCACAAGGAAAGTGGGGAATGGAACAGCACAGCCCACGTTTGAGATGCCAAGTAGGAGCCCTTAGCAAGCCTGTTTCCATGTGTTGGTGGAGTAGAGTCAGGATTGTAGTAAATGGAGACTGATAGGAAATGAGGAAATAGAAGCAACAACAAAAACAAAATGCCTGGTTTTTCAAAATATTCAGAGGTGAAAGGAAGGAGAGAGAGATTGAGAGAGAGAGAGAGAGAGAGAGAGAGACCTGTGACTAAAAAGGAAACTATTTGAAGCTCTTTGGGGAATTTTTTTTTTTAAGAGGGGAGACATTTATGTGAGAAGGAAAGAGAATGTATTCTCTCTTTCATCTTTCTAACAAGTATCTGAACTCATATCACATCCATTTTATAAAGTTGTTTTTCAAAGAGGATACATACTGGTGAAGAAACTTCTTGCATTTAAAAAAAAAGCAAGGTTATCTAAAATGGTTGGTATTTCTTCTTGTATTAAAAAATCTCAACAGATGAAAACATAAGCATTTCAAGACACTACTCCAATCACCTAGCGTGCTTTTGTGTCTAAAATGTAGGGTAACAGAAATGACAGCAGAGCTGGGAAAAGACAAAGAAACCCTGTCCTCAATAAGTCCAAATACAAGCAGAAATATACAGTTTCAGTGAAGAGCTCACCAGTTTATTATAACATCACATTTAATTGATATACTTGCCTTTTATGACTACTATCTATTATGCCACCTGCCTATGTGTCAGGAGTCGTTAACAAGAGAAGGGAGACATGCAAGTAGGCTGTCAGTCCTCCAGGAGTAGAAAAGGAGGCCAATCCTATGTAGATCTCCAAGGCCTTGCCCTTGCATCCAAGGACAGAATTCTAACACTATTACTTTTGTGTCACTAAAATGTCATGTTGCTTTCTTTTGCTACCTTTATCTTCATGCATATTTCACAGTATACCCTTGATATCCTATAATTAAGTGGAAATATATCAAGAGAACCATGAGGAATGAAGGATGATTGAATCACATAGAACTGCCCCCCAGGGATGATGCTCTGGAGCTGCCTCCACTAAATTACAGAGAATAGAACATTCTAGACAAAAGAGGGAGCTTGAACATGTACCTTGTCTAAAGAAAACCTGGTATACAAAGTCTACTGAACCAACAACACAACAAAGAGCGGGGCAATTACAAAATGGTTATTTGCACTTCAAAAGGATTCACCACCGTAGCACATTTAAAGTATGTATTTATCTACCAGAAATATGTATTAATGCCAAACTTCTCAAAAGCATTTTTAGAATTTTCTTTTTTCTCCTTGTATAAAGTCATACTTTAGGTGAGATGAGGCATTCTAACAGAGTAGTTAAAAACAGGGGCTTTTAGCCAAACAGATTTGGTTTGAGATCTGGGCTCTGCCATTCACTACCAAATAACCTAGGGCAAAGGAATCACTCCCTTCAGAACCTTCAATAATATACACACCTCTTATGGTGATTGTAAAAAATAGAAGAGTCAATTATTAAAAACAAAACAAACAAAACAAAACAAAATAAATTTTTAAAAAAACAGCACAGACAGGCATTGTAGTTAACATTAAATAATTTTATTGATGTTTTTTATTATAAAAGGTATGCAAAATAGTGCTTTGGAATATTTACCTATATTTCATTTCCTATTGAATCCAGCTACTTTAACTCTCCTAATAACCCCTCTTTTTTCCTCACCACTCTTTTCCTAAGGCAGCAAAGGCATTCCAGGGTATGACTGCAACAACAGAAAGGCAAAGAGAAATGACATAAGTAAATTTGTGGCCTTGAAGTTCTGAAGTAGACATCCAGCATAAATTTATGTAAGAGTACTTGTGGAATTAGGACTGCTCTCCAATTCTTTCCTCCAGAAAGAATAAAAATTCCATGGACTGGAGAGTGGTCGGGGGTGGGGGTGTGGGAGAAGCTGCTGAGCATGGAGTAGCTGCTTCTTTGGCCATAGCAAGTGTGTTGGAGCCATGGTGTGCAATGTTCAGGCAGATAGAGCCTGAAACAGTCACAGAGCTGCCCAGAACTGCCCTGTTATTCTGGCCTGTAAGTATCTGAATGAAGTCCTGTAGAAGTCCCCCAGGGTGTCTAAGAGACATTGTGGGCCAGCAACTGAGGATCACACAGGCACAAGAACATTTCAGAGGATCATTCCAGGACAGAAGATTTCCAGGGATAGAATCCTCCTGCCACATCTACCCTGCCACATGGTGCACTGTGTAAGCACTTCCAACTTAAAAATCACCTTAAAGCATGGGGAGGAAGTTTTGTCCTGACAGAGAAAGATGATTCTAAATTGACTGTTCTTGTCTCCAGGCAAAATGGAGACACTAAGTTCAGTTATTAAAAAATCACAATGAAGTCACAATTTTATAGCCTTAGTCTAAGTTTGTGCCTTTTGAGATTCTTCCCGGTTAAAAAAGAGATATTGAATTGATTCTTTGTACAACGAAGGAGGTGATTAGGTAGTTTAAATATGTGTGTGGGCTAGCAGGATGGGCTGGACAAATCCATTGCCACGGCCCCAAAGCAGGACTGTATAAGAGGAAGCAGGTTCTCAAGCACCAGAATTCTTTGTGATAGGAAAGGACCAGTCTGTTTGTGCCTGCTTCTACTCTGTTAAAGTTACAGCCCATTAAACAAATGTCTAGGTCATGGTTCCAATGCCTGAAATGCCTTCTACCCCTTCAAGATCCCTGCCCAATCCCTCTCTCTTTCCTAGTTTTTAGGTATAAAAGAATCCTGTACTCAAACTCAGTTCTTATGTCCCCTACATATGGACCCTTCTGAGCCCATGCAGAATTAGCCTGGTGGTCCCTGGCTCCTGAAGCACCTCCAACATACTGCACATTTATCAACACTTATCACTACTGATTGTAACATTTATTGGAGACTTACTTTATGCCACTCACTGTCATGAACACTATATATACACATCAGTCAATTAATTTTCTCATCCTTTTGAGGTAGGTGCGTTGAAGAGCTCCTTTTATAGAGAAGGAAAGCAGCACAGATAAGTGGAGTTACTCTCCTGAGGCCATACAACTAGATTCATTGTTTGTAAACCCAGCAGCCTGAGTACAAAACACACTATCTACCACCATGCTAGTCAACCTCCCACCTTCGATTAGATTTCTGGTAGAATAGAGGTTTACATACTTGCTTCTCTGCAAGAGTAACTTGTAGGCTCTTTTGTTTATTTGTCCATTCACTCAACAAATAGGTATTGAGTCTCCTAAGTGTCAGAAACTGCTCTCATCGGGAGGAAAGACCTCTCTTCTCATTCCTAAGTATATGCTGCATAGAGGGGATCCCCTGTTATTCTCCTGGTTGACCCAAGACCCTAGAGTCACAGCAGTTGTCCTCAACCTTGACTGCACAGGTGAATCACTTGGGCAGCTTTAAAAAATGCTGACATAGAATGTCACATCCAAAAATTATTATTTAATTGGCCTGGGGTGTATCTCCAGATCTGAGAATTTTAAAGTCTCCCAGGAGTTGAAACCTCGGTTCTAGAACATCCTATCTAAAAAATACAAAATAAAATATTCTCTACAGCCATGTACAATTATTTCTTGAGGAGGATTAGTTCCTTATTTTTAAAAATCTCACCCCTTAGAAAGAAAGATAGGCATCATGACAAAATCCACAAGTATAGAAGCCAAGAGCAGGACTAGAATCTGCTGAGTAAAGGAGAACCCAAAGTCAGCTCTTATTGGCATGCAGCCCTATTCCCAGACTCTGTGCCAGGGAAGACAGGACAGGGGTTAAATTAAAAGGGTGAGGTGATTTGTTCTTCAGAGGCTTCCTACTAGGGCTGAGAAGAAAGGCATACATTTGCCACATAGCTAACCTGGAATCCTCAAGAACAGCATCCAAGTTTGATTTACAGGGAAAAGTGGTGAAAGATTAAAAGATATGATCTGCTTTAACCACCACTGTTCCTACAGAATTCCTGAGCTATAGCAGCAAACCTGCCTGCCTGCCCCACCCACTTCCCTGCATTTCTGGCCCTCCAGCCAGGCTCCTTTAGCCCTAGGCAATAAAGGAGTTGTGAATTATTTGAGGATATGTTGAGAGTGTACTGTCAGGTGACAGAAGTCTCACAAATCATTTCTCCCTGGAACTTGATCTCTCTTCCAAGTGGACTAATGTTGACCCACTGGGGACCCTGATGCCCTGGAATCAATGTGAAGTCATGGCTTGGGGGTTGAAGAGAACTGCAAGAGAAAGCAAAGACTGAACTAGGAAAAGGGGAAAGAGTCAGCAAGAAGATAACCTAAAACAATAACAATAATAATAATAATGATAATAATAATAATAATAATAATGATAATGATAACTACTAATTGCTCTTCTTGCTAGCACTTTTCATCATTTGACAACATATGGTTTATTTGTTTTTGAAGTTCTTTCCCCGCTGGAGCATAGCCTTCATGGTGATAGGAGCTTGACTTGTTCCTGCTGTAACCCCACTGCCTAGAATAGTACCAGGCATAGGGTAGGTGCTAATAGATATCTACTGAGTTAATTAAATGAAACATTACCTATGTGTCTTGCATTTAGCCCACATTAATTTATTTAATCCTCATAGTAACCCTGAAAGGTAGATATTACAAATTCCATTTAAGGATGATGTAACAGACTCAGAAAGTTGCATAAATTCCTCCAAAATACATAGTAACTATGTAGCAGGGTAGGAATTCCAGTTTAATTTTGTCAGCCACCAAGCCTGTGCTCCTTCTACCACTGCAACACTGTGCCCCTATGAGATTAAGACAAAGGAGTAAGAAGGCAGAAGAGATGAATGCAGAGGGTGAGGGGGAGATAAAATAAAAGCAGAAGGAAAGTGAACACTTCCAACGTGAAACAACTGCTGATTGGGATATTGTGGTAGCCATTCTTTCCAAATGGCTCTGGTGAAAGGGACATGAATAGTCTCAGAGAAAACACAAAAAACATTGGTGAGCTTTCTGCTGACCCATTTGAACTCCTTGTCACTTCATATTGCACATAGTGAATTTTATATAATAATATTTCCATACTGCTTAGAAAAAAGCAATCATACTTCATGCATACCCAGGTACCTCTTTTTAAATTCTTATGTGTTGGCATTTGACAATTAAAATGGCAATAGAGCATTCTATTGTACTATCTTATTTCTGTATGGGAGATGTGATAAGCCCAAACTGAACATTCCCATTTTATAAATTAGGGACACACACACACACACACACGCACACGCACACATGATCAGACAAAGGTTAAATGACTTGACAAGCTTAAACCTGGGTAAGAAACAGAATGCCAAAAGATCTAATTGTTTTTCCAGTATACTCTGGATGTCCTTGATGGATGTGGTATCTCTTTCATTGTTCTAAGTTTTGTTAGCCACAGTTTAATCTCACTTTTCCATTGGAGAAAAATTTTGAAGCCATGACAACTATTCAGTAAAAAGGGGTCTAGCTTGAGTAAGGATTCAGGATAGCTCTGAATGCTTCTGGAAATTAGACCATGTGGTTTGCAGCCAAATAGTTCCTAAACAAAGTTATGGAATTTGTCAGAAAGCATAAGACCACCTTTGTTGATGACTAAGGGCAGTTGTCAGGAGCTGAAGGAAGAAAGAAACCAGACCCTGATACACTGAAAAAAGGATGTAAAGACTCTTTGAATATTTCTCTGCATACATCAAGTAGAAGATCTCTTTTATGGTATTAAAAGGATGCTTTCCCAGGACAGTCTGTCCTGAGTCATTGTCATAAAGACAAAAGAAACTTTTGTGAGTTCTTTTAGAACAAGATACAGGTTATCTTTGCCACTGAGGCTTCCATGCAGCCCATCTGGGCATATTACAGGTGGCCAGTGCCATGAACTAATGAAATGAACATTAATAAAAAATGCAAATCAATTCATAGGGTATACATAATAGAGGACTATGTTCTGATGTTATTACTTAACTGTACTGGAAAAAAACAACAACATAAAGCCAAAATAGATAATCTCATCTTAATAAAATATTCTAAAAGCAAACAAAGTATAGTAGCAGTGGGGAAATGGCTTCAATCCTCCAGTGATAGATCTTTTTCATCAATTATTTTCTTCTCCGTGAAATGTAATTTTGATAGTATAAAAATGCGGTGGTTGTACTCAGAAAGACAACTTCCTGGAGACATACCCAAGTGGTGAATTGGTAAGGAGAACCTGCAAAAGAGATGCTGATAAGTAAATTGGACTGGGGGAAGGTGAAATTTTTGCTGGGATCATAGACAGATATTATATTTGCTTTGAAAATAAGCTGGAAATTTGGGTGTTTCTCAGCCCAAACTGCAAGACAGGCAGAGTGTGGACAGAAATTAGGAACTAGACACCAAAACTCTAGTCAGCCACCTGGAAGATGAAAACCTAAAGCTGGCTTACAAGATCACAGAGAACCTACATTTGCAGAAAAAGAGAACCAGCTGGTGAATATGAGTCTGGAAAACTTAACAGGTCAAGAAGGAATTTGGAAAGATAAGTTCAGGACAGTGGAAACCTAAGAAAGGAGACTTTGGTGGAAGATAAAGGTGTGGTTTTGTTTTGCTGCTCTGTTGTTTGTAGCTGGAGCTGTGCTCCCCAATAAAACTGCCTGTGATGATAAAATGTTCTATAATCTGCACTATCCAATAAGGATATTCGACTGTGTGGTTGTTGGGTACCTAAAATATAAATGGTATCTAAGGAATTAAATTTTTAATTTGAATTAATTTATATTTAAAGCCACTCATATCTCGTAGCTACTGTATTAGCACATTTCTAGGGGATCAAGAATCAGCATAGTATCCAAAAAATTCAGGACAACTAGAAGTTCAGAGATGGCAGGGACAAAAAGCAAATAGACATGAACAATTGCCAGAAGAGTCTAACACTCCTAATAAATCTGTTACTGATACCCACCCAAGTTAATCCTAATCTAAAGATCTAAAAAGCTTAGTTCTCTTAAATAAAACTAAGACAAAGAAATGAACCACAGTGCATTGTTCTATATAGTATAAAAAGTAAGTCAGTCTAATGTAAACTTATTAAAATTGGCATGTTTTTTGCTATATCTACTATGTACTAAGCACATTTTGAGACTATTATAAGACTATATGTCTTCATATTATGTTTGAGGTGATCAGAGTGTGCTGTGGCAGCACATACATAAGGGATTAAGGAAAGATCTTTTAGAAGATGTGACTTGAATTGATTCTTGAAGATGAGTAGGTAGTTAAGGGGGCTGGGAATACTAGAGAGAATGTTTTGGGAAAAGGAAGACTTTTAAGCAGAAATGAATAAAACTCAAGCACATGTAAGAATTAACAGCAACTAGGTGTATTCAAATTATTAAGTACTGTTAGAAGTGGTGGGATAAGAAAAAAGGGTGGAAGGTAAGGACAGAAAAATCATAGGCAATAATCAGACTGTACCATGCATACTAAAAATATTGATTTTAATTTGCTGACAGCATGAAATGCTATGCATGGTTTAAATTAGTATTATTTTGAATGGATTATTCTTCATACAAAGATAATTAGAGAATCAATAGTTGTGGGGAAATAAGAATTCATAGTGAGGTATGGCAAGGTTTGGTGGGAAGATGTTTATAAACAAATATACTAATTAAGAGACTATATTTTTAAAGTTCAGATGAGAGACACTAAGGATCTAAATCCAGTTACTGTCAGGAAACATAGAAATGAGTGATTAAAAAATCTACTGTTTTTAATTACTACTTATGTGGGGGTGGGGCAAATAAAAGGAACAATAATGAACAAATCTTAGGTTTCTGACCAAAGTGACTGAGAGAGATTGTGTTGTCATTAAGAAAAATACGAGTCATAGATGAAGCAGCAAATGAGTGGTGGCAGAGGAAGTCACAAGTTTATTTTTAACATAGTGACATTGAGGTTCCTGTTTGAGACATTTTCATACACACATCTCAGGTCAGAGGTCTAAGCTGGAGATATAAATATGAATGGCAACAGCATAAAATGATAGTTAAAATAATGTTGGTAGATATAAACTCTGAAGTAGACTGAACAAGAACAATGAAGAGGTGAAGATGAAACCATAGAAAGCCCCAGTGTGCAAGGGGCAGAAGCAGCTTCAGAGGAATTTACATGAGGAACGGGAACTAAATAGGAGAGAACTTAGGGAGCAAAGAAAGTAGAAGTAGATTTGTTGAAAATAGCATGGCTGGAAGGAGAAACACTAAATAATAAATGATAATTTATCTGGAAGCTAAGATAGGGCAGTAAGAAGGTGATGAGTAGAAACCTTTTATTTCTTATAAACTTTTTACTTTCTCCTACATTATCTCAATCATAGGTGTTACTTTTTAATAAAAACACAAATAAAGATAAGCACAAAATAAAGATAAAAATTACCACAAAGATAAAATGGCTCTGGGAGAACATACTTAACATGCATGGAAGACTAAGAAAGAAAACAGCCTTAGATAGAACATCTTTTAGAAAGAGATTTAAAATCACAATGAATATGACTCAGGTAAAATTGATAACAGAGCAAAAGGTGAAGAGAGAGAGAGATGAATGACATAGGAGATAATTGATGCAGCAGTGATCCATAATAGCTGAGCAAGAAGATTAAAATGAATGAGTGGAAGGGTCAATTTTGAATGGTAAGTTGCATATAATTTTTAGAGACTGAAGGAACTAAAGTGGGTGTAGATAAACTTCTTGATATGTGTTTATGGTTGAATTAGATCATACCACTTCCTGAGAATGGAGGTTCAAGGACAGAAGTGAAGATTTGGAATAGTAACCTGAAGAATGAGAAAAAGAGCTGGTCAAGGATAAGTGTGCAGGCCTAAAGCCCTAGCTGAGGCTGAGACCACACATTTATAGTGGCACAAATCCAAGGTTAGGAGATTTTCTTTAGTTGCAGTAGATAGCCTAAAGATAAAATAAAAAATTTAGCTGTCATGTTGAACCACTTTAGTACATGTAGGGGAAGGACAAGGTTGCAAATGGAGGAAGCTATTCTGAGAAATAATTGAGATGATCAACCATTGGATCAGAGCTGAGCAGGAAATAAAATAAATTCAGAAGAGGCTGATAGATTGGGAGAGAAAGAAGGGCTTAGAATCTCTAAAATTGAAGGCAGGTGCACTGGGAAGAAGCCAAAAGCAAAGGAGGTTGTGGCTAGAGAGAAAAGTAGTATCAAAGCAGAGTTAAAATCTGCACAGTTGGGACTGAAGTCCAGTTTTGTTATCACTAAATGTGGACTTTAATAAAATTATTTAAATTCTCTATGCCTCAGTTTTCTTATCTATAAGATTACATTTGTCTCAGTATTCTTTAATGAAAATTATATACAATGATCCATTTCAAACACTTCTCACAATTCTTGATACATGATAAGTATGCAAGAAATAGTAGGAACAAACATACATAGGCACACAATAGAAGTAAAGAATCTTTTTGATAGCCAGCTTTGGAGCATTATGGAAATGCCCACAATAATCCTCACCTCCTTAGGCAGTACCCAAGCACACTGGATCATGTTTAGCCTACATGTCCAATAGGCTATGTTCAAAGTGATAGTGTCTGATTGGCAAGGTTAAGCCTAATAGACATTGTAATTGCCACCTTTGTCTCTCTTGGATCACTTACTCATGCTATGTCATGAAATTATTCAAGCAGTGCAAGAGGTCCACATGATGATTAATTGGGGCATCCCACAAACAGCCAGGACCCATTTGCTAGGCATAAGAGTGAACAATTTGGGAATGGACCCAATTTTGGTCATGCCTTCAAAAGCAGACATCATGACTGCAACTTCATTAGAAAACCAAATCTGAACCATGCAGCTAAGTCACTCATATTTCTGATCTGTAGAAACTGTGTGAGAGATAAATTTTTATTGCTGCTTTAATCCTCTGAGTGTTGCAAATAACTTGCTACATAGCAATAAATAGTTAATTCATAATTTGATTCCTAGAACAAAGGTGCTGTCAATATTAAAAACACAAAATGCAGGCAATGCAATTGCAGAAAGGATATTAAGATGGGTATTAATGAAAGCCTAAAGAGGCAAAAAAAAAAAAAAACAGCACAAACTTATGGGTCTTGAGAAGGCCATTAAAAGAGTTCAAAAAAAAGTAGGGGAAATATTACTAGAAATGGGAAGAGATACATTTTTTTTTATGTGAGACAGAAGTTTGGTAACACTGTTCCCTGAAAAAAAAAGGAAAATAGGAAATGTACCTAATGAACTAGGTACATAAAGAAGCCAGGGATTACTGGTTTTGAATATTCCCAGAATCTCTAGGTGGGAAATGATTTTAAAATAAAAAAAAAAAAATGGTCCTAAGAATAAATAAAACCTAGGAAATAAATAAAAATAAATAAAACTTTGTCAGAAAACAGTTGATATATATAAAAAAAACTGAAGGTGTAGCTATAAAATGTTTTGTTAGGATCTAAGAAACATCTTGGTTGGTGCCTTAAAGAACCATTCAATAAAGCAACAGGGCATCTAAGAAGCTTACGGATGCTAAACATATACATATGAGACGCAGGCAGAAAAAAAAAAACATACTCAACTGTAAATATAAGCTATCTTTCATGAAAAAAGGAAGGATGACTCAAAAGGTAAAACCAAGAACCAAAAACCATAAAGGATTATTTTTAGGCATGAGTCCAAATCAAGGAACTGTCAACAGCACTTGGCTGGATTTCGGAATTGTTATGAACCAGTAAGTCCTATGTATATCCTGTTTTCCCCTTTTTGGAATGGGGCAGTCTATACCATTAAACTATGCCTATCACATAATTGTATGTTAAAGGTGCATGAGTTTGCATGTGTGTATGTGTATGTGGTAGTGGTGGTGATGATATGGAGGGAGGGGCCAGATAACTGTCTTTAGTTCACAGGCTTTCTGATTGAAAGCAACTCTACTCAAGAAGATACATGCAAGGATATGCAACAGAGGACCATCATCCTCACTTAAACCTTGCCTTATATAGATGATAAGATTCTGGATTTTGAGCTGATGCTGTAATTGAGTGACATTTACCAGTGCCCTGGGATGGGGTGGGTATATTTTACATCTAAAGAGATGTGAATCTTTAAGAGCCAGAGGGTGAACTGTGATAGCCAGCCTCTAAAATGCCCCCAACCTTAATTGTATCCTGGTAAATAAGTCCCTGTGTAGAATTATCTTTAAGTTAATTACAGTTGGCTTTTGTATCCAGTGGAATATTACAGAAATGACAGTGTGTGACTCCAGAGGCTGGATCATAAAAGTCATTTCAGTTTCTCCCATCTTTCTCTTGTTTTACTACCATATTGTAAGAATATTCAAACAGCCTTGCAGAGAGGTCCACATGGTAAGGCAATGAGTCATCCTGCCAACAGTCAACCCCAACTTGCCAGGGTACCAGCAAGTAGATCCTCCAGCCCCAGATGAGCTTTTATGAGTCCTGCTTCAACTGATATTTTGACTACAAACTTTTGAGAGACTGAATCAGAATTATACAACCAAGACACTCCTGAGTGACTGACTCGTAGAAATTGACTGATATTATCAATGTTTATTGTTATTTTAAGATGCTAATTTTCATAGTGATTATTATATAGCAATAGATAATTGTTATAATTCCAAAATCATAAAATATTCAGTTTGTGGCTATGGAATATGATTGACAAACATAAAATGGATTTTGTTCCTTGGAGTTCAAGGCCATATCTCAAAGTTAGAGTGTTGAATTTTTTTTCCTTGGGAACACGTATCTCTTGAATAGAAGTATGGCCTGGATTGGAAAGGTACACATGCAAATTTTCCCAAATCTGCAATGAGTGTGGGTTGGTGGGTTGTAAGAAGGTCAAGGATTATAAAAATATGGAAAGAAAACATAGTAAAATGAGGTTCAAAAGAGATGGACTTTCCCTCTTATTTATTTTACCAAGGCAAATGATTAATTCTTAGAATGCAATTTTGTGTCCCATAATAATCCTGAGAACTTTTGTTATTTAACAAATATCATAGCAATTACAAAGAAAATAAGAATTAAAAAATCACATGATTCCAACTTTTTAAACATCAAGTATTCCTTTATATCTTATATGTGTTAACATATGGATATGAGAATGTGAATAACAGTTATAGTATAAGTAAAATTGATATTTTTGTTTTACTTGATTAATCTATTATAATAATTTATATATGTTCTTCATAATTTTATTCAAAATAATTTCTTGAATGAATATAGAATAATTATCTTAGCCATTCTCATATTGCTGACTTTTATTTTTTTCCCAATTAAAAATCATGCTGTATAGAAACCTTCCTCCTACTTTTGAGTTATTTCTTCATGAAAATTATTCTTGGATAAAATTACTGGGTCAAAAGCCCTTGGCTATTTTAAGCAGTAACGAAGCAATTTTATTTCTCCTAGTTTAGACTTAGCATAACTATAAGGTGCAATGAGGACTAACTAAAATGAAAAAGAAGAAAAAGAAGTTGAGCATCAGAAAGTTACCACCAGCTAAACTACTATCTCACAAATCAAAAGTATAAACTGTATGATAATTGTTCAACGGAAGCCATTGGTATCTCTATATTCAGAACGTAGTTGGGAAGCTTTCTTATATTTCACTTTTATAAAATGTCTTCATTCTTCCACTGCTCCCTCCTGTCATCTAATCGGTCAATATTAATCAAATGCTTAGCTTACAATCTGGAGGATAACTGGATAACCATACTGGACAAAATTAAGAAAAAGAGAGCATACACTTAGCATTAGGCAGACATAGAGCTTCAATGATAATGTGTTATTATTCTCACTTTCGAGAAGAAGATACAGGCTGAGAGGTGGAGCAGATTGCCTCTGTTTAGATAATGAAGAACTAGTGAAGCTTAAAGCCTCAGCATTCATGCCCATTCTTTTATAGCACATCTAGTCAGTGGGGGCTTAATGTCTTATAATAAAAACTAATGTTAACTCCTTTTCAAGCTAAACTTGCTAACTCCTTTCAAGCTAAAAAGGAAAAATAAAATTTTATCTCAAGGTTCTTTCTAAAGTCTTATTTTTAAAATGTTGGGTTAATTTTCCCATTTTTCTAGTGAACATGATTTTAAGTGTACAGAGGCAACTCTTGCCTCATGTACCTTAAGGCCAGAAATTTCCCAAGGGACAAAGAGCCACATGGTTATCTGTGAAAATGTACATGTCAGTCTTTGTTCTTAGACATTTAAGCACTTCCTTTCCCTCAAAGCACAAGTGCATACACTTGCCACTAGTGCAAACTTCCGATTTGTCTTTAGAGTTGAGGAGACCAAAGAGTACTTTGAATGACTAATTCTGTAGAGGATGCTACTTGACTTATGAAGAAGATTGTAACTTGAAGTGTGACCCACAGAGAGAGACACACAGCCTGTCCTCCACCAGCCTATAGGATCCCTCAGTATGCATTGTGTTTCCCACTGCAGCACAATGTAAGCAAGCTGGTCTCTAAGCTTTCTACAAATGATGGGGTCGTTTGCCACTTTATAGTAGTTATTTATTTCTTCCAGTGTTTTCAAAATACCAGATGTGTTGGCTATTGAAATTTGTGTTTTTAAGCTTTTTAATTACCTTGCAGTTGGATCAGATATTTTTATTAATTTAATAAAAAATTATAATGGCATGTGGTGAATTCAACCTTGAACTGTGAACTCTCAGAAAGATGAAAATGTTGAGAAGGGTTACTGGTATTTTGGAATCAACAAATAGCTGTGATGGTCTGGAAAAAACCTTCCCACAGGCATTGATCCAACAGCCACAGCCAAGAAAAGTGCTACTACAGATGCAGAAAATGCCATGGGTGGGACATAATAACAACCTAATAACTGTCTCCTGGAAAATTCCATCAGCTTATACCTGATTAAGATGTTGAGCATTTGTGTATGTTAGGAACAGGAACTAACAGTTAAGTGATAAGAAGATTGAAAAGAAAAGATGAGGATAAATTTTTGTGTTCATTATATTATTTTGTGAATTATTGGATGATGTTATCTCTCAAGTGTACCAGAGACCAAAATTAGCTTATCATCATCAATAGTACCTACTTCTCTATATGCTGTATCACACAATCAACAGCAAAGCTTCTCTCTATACCATCAGCTCTGTTTTGAGTTATGGTATCACCGGTCATTTGGTCTCTTTCTTGCTCTTCAATTTATTTCAACAAATACTGATTCAACTTCTACTTTAGGGGTACAGTCATGAAAAGGAGAGTATTACATTTGATTTTTATTTGTTTTCTCTTAAAAACAAAACAATTTGATCTTGTCAGTGTATGGATATATCATTTCACTCCTACATTTTAATAGTGCTTAGAAGAGTCAAATGCTGTAGAAAGAAAAAGGAGAAGCATGTGTCAAAGGATAATTAAGCAGGGGAACATGCTAAGAGTAGACAGACTTATATACAGTACTTGTATTTTAACTGAAGAAGTAAAAAGAATAATAACATATTTATTATGTATCTATTTATGTCTTCACTTAATTAATGTTTGTTACTCTCCTGTCCCTATAAGATTTATGGGAGGAGGAGAACCACACAAGCTTGGTTTACTATTACTTTCTCAAATCTCACCCTGTGTCTAGCACATCATAACATACATTCTATCAGCATATATTTGTTGAATAAATAGATTTGGCATTAAATAAAATAACTGAATATGAGTAAAAAATACAAAATAAAAAGCAGCACAAGGTATTAAATCTCTCTGCCCTGAGACATTCTTCAATGTTTCTTTGGACTATTTCTGTACCATCTGCACTATTAGGAAAGAAAGGCCTAGGGAACCCTCTCAGTATAATTTATTATATTTATGTAGCACCTATCACCTTGGTACTGTATCTAGGTCAGCGATTTCCTAAAGTTTGCTTCATAATATCTCAGAATATCTCTGTGGTGCCATAATGTCTTACAATAGTTTCAAAATAAAATTAACTTTTATCTTACTTAATTTTTAAATATAAACATGGCCCACAAAGGGAAAGCCTTATAACACCAAGAACACAATTCAAACCACATTTCCAGGGAGGTTGGCAACCAGACTCTTTATTCATTTCAAAGTAATTATCGATTCATTCGTTCATTTGTTTTTTCAACAAATATTTATGAAACATTTACTTTGTGTCAGACATTATATCAGATACTTGAGATATAATGATGTAGAGTACCTAGTCCTTGCTCCAGAAGAGTTTATTTAAAGGGCATTGTGATGGGGATATACTGTGATATAGAATACAAAGTTCAAATCCAACATTTGTTGGGTACCCATATAAGTTAAATGGAGCATATTACCCTATATTTCTTATCTTTTCTGATGTCTATATTCCTCATAATTAATATTACCTAAGGAAGTCTTTGATATAAGCAGTCTAGTGTATCCCTAGTCTTACAGAACTTACCCTGTCTCACAGATTCACTTTTGTTGCAAATTTCTGAAATTGAGATGACCAGAGCCAGTCAACTTTCAGTTCAATACCTCCAGCTCCTGACACTTTGCATGCCCCTTAGTCAGGCATGTCCTCACCAGTAAACCAATTTCTTCATCAAAATACTTTATTTCTTTCAAGCACACATAAGTAAAAAATCTGGAAATATTTTTGATGCCTTAGGATATTAGAAAAAGCATGATCTCTGGAATCATAAAGATATAGGTTCAATTTCTAGCTCTGCTCCTGGTGTATATGAAGTAGCAAGACTAGATTTCTGCTCCAATAAAAGGACAGTAGTTCTCACTTCTTAGAACTGTTCTGAGAATTAAATGAGAACACATACACAGTTTTTTAAACAGTTCCAAAGACAGTGAAGTTGTTCAACAAATATTCTTTTCTCCCCTTACATGATAATGTAAGTCATTATTGAAAAATTATAATTTTGATTCTACTAACTAAATGTATGCAAACAATGGCATTGTTCTCAATATATTTTAAGACAGTGATTCATTTAAAAAATTATGTCATTATAATGATTTAAAAATGACTCACTTTAGTGAAAGGTGCAAGACAATGGTGCAGTTCTCTGGGCTGTGACTATCTGGTCAGTGATATTATCAGAGTGCTGCCCACAGGTGAAGATTCTAACAGATCATTGCAAAGAAATGACAGGGGTTTTACTAGTAGTGCAAAAGCTGTCATTATTCTCAATCACATTTTATATAAATACTACATGTATATAATATATAGAGATATAGATATATATCATACATATGCTTCTGCTTATCTTTCTATTTCTTATCTTTCTGCTTCTTTTCAAACTTTTCATGAATCTCTAAGATAAATGGAGTCATCAGTGTGATTGATCAGATTACAAGACACTAATGAAGCCATGTTTCTAATAGGAAGGGTTCTAGTACAATATCATGCACTTAGATGAGGTTTTCTTTCACTTTATGTTCGTGAATTGGTAAGCTGAGCTGAAGCCTTTTTCTTGGGCTCTTTCTCCCTGCTTGATAATGCTGGTTATTACTTCTAGTTGTTGAACCATATGGTAAATGGCAAATACTTAAGATTTAGGATCAAAAGGAGGTAGGAGGCCCCATTAAGGACATGCTTACCCCAGCTTAACTCTATCAGATTTCTGCTTGAGACGTTGAGAATTGGAATAGTCAATAATAATGTGATATTTTTCACCCCATTCACCACCATTCTTTGACATCTCCCTTATAAGCTGTCCAAGGAGATATTGTAGGAAGGGCAAAATTGGGCATTTCGGTTGATCCTATCTGACTTTACTTTTACTTATGACATCACTGTGCATGTTTGTATTGTTCTGACCTTTTCAATAGCAAAACTGGGCTTCAAACAAGAAGCCAGATTCTATGAACAGAGCACTTACTGTACTGGCAATGAGAGAAAAGGGTTCTTATTCAAGTTGTAATTTAAGATCACAGACAGATATTTTTGCATAAAATAGATTCAGAAATTGCATAAAAACAATTAGTCAGCTTATGGAATTTTATTTCCTGAAAATGTTTTTCAAAAAGAAATTGTCCTTCCCATCTCCTGGATCAGATTAGAAGAATATAAGTACTTCTCTTCCTGGAATCAAAAGGAAAACTCAAACTTCTCTGTATTAGAGGACAGGATATGACATGAATTGGTCAAGCATGCTGAACTAACATTTCACTCCATATTTCTCAGAATAAGAGGATGTCTTCCTCACATTAAATTATAATTGCTCTCTATGAGGTATCCCTTCATGTTTATATTAAAAGCAGCCTTAAAAATGGCCTATTATGCCACAGCAGCACCTACACAACATACAGGGACAGAAAAAAAAAAGTTTGTATGTCATTTCTATCTTGCCACAAACTCAGCTTACATTTTAGAAGGTCTTTTCAATATAGTGTATTCTGTCTATAACATTTATGTTATGTGCACCCATTCCAATCACTAAATGATCATACTGAGTGATCCTTGTAATTTAATATATTTTGGGCATGGAAGCCTCATTTGCTTATTCTATCCATTGTTAATTTCACTACATTTTAAAATATAGCATGGCTTCTGCAGAGGGAGTAGAGCATAAGTAAAGAATTTAATGACAGAAAGATATATGTTGCATGTCCTCTCCTGATTTTAATCAAGCCAACTTAACCTCTTGTTTCCAGTCTAAAGTGCTCCTGGCCCATATCTTTCACTTTCTTGCCCATAAGGACAATTCATGAACTATAGCTGGAGTTTTCCAGCAGTTACTAGGATGCCCCTTATTACTTTCATTTAGTTGTTTTTGCTTCCCTGCTTTGAACTCTCAGAACATCATTCCAGTGTCCACCTTCAGTTTTTTAAGCTCATTCTTCCTAGTGAGTAGACTCATCTCTCCCCTGAGAGTTGGAATTTTTCTCCTGTCTAGCCATGATTGATACCATGGGCACAATGAACACTGGTACAATGGAATTGTATTGAAGGTCTCAGTCAACTGGTTAAGTGGACATTCTTTTGCCTATTACTGAGAAAGTAATAAGCACCAGGTGTGTAGTAGGCGTATAGTAAGCTTCTCCTGTTTGTTGTTCATTGACTAAAAGTTAAGCTGTATTAGGCATTGCTGTGGAGAGCCATGAATAAGACTCCACTGGGAAATATACAGAGTTTTAAGAACCCAAGAAAATAAATAAACATGTGCAAATTAATACAGTACAAATTGAGCAAATAAGTGCTGAAGGGACACAGAAAACATAAAATGAAACAATACTCCAGAGATTGGGGGTTATAAATACTCGCTAGAGGCCTCAATGGCAAAACTAAGTTTGAACTAAAATTCACGAGCATGCTCACTGAAGTGAACAAGCCCTTATAAATATTCAGTTCATGGAAGAGCAGGCAGTTCCCCGAGGAGTCACATCCCCCAGGATAAATGTTCTCAGGCAGACTGGCTGTTGTACACATATACTGTTTATTTCCACCAATTGTTTTCACACTCTCACACTTACATGGCACCTTCTGAGGCCAATGAACACAGGCTTCACGGCATTTTGCCATATTTTAGTAACTACACATTTGCATCCAGGATGAAGGTGCTAGAGATTAGGAGTCTGAATTCTTTAAGCCAAGGCCTCTGGACCTACTGGTCCAGCATGTCAAAAACTTTATTACAAGTACCCTGTAAGAGTTGACACATAAGGCCATGCTCCAGAAAACCCATCAGCACATGTCTTTGATGGAGATGAATTACAGTTTACAAATGATTAAAATATTTTAATGATGATATCAAGGTACTTGAGGCTCTGAAGGGGAACTTTGAAAATTAGATGTTACCAGAACCTTTAGAGTCTTAACCACTTGTCAGTTCGTGTTTTTTAAAAGTGCATTAGCTTTATTCAGTATCAGTATAACCTTTCTACTCTCCCTTGCTCTGTTTCCCTGGCAACCATTTAAAAGTGCTGCAAAAGGCACTGCTGTCTTAAAAAAAAAAAAGTACAATGGACTTAAACTTCCTCTTTTTCTTTAGGTTTTTTCTCCATCTTCCCAGCCACTTTCCTGGCTCTTGGAGATTTTGCAGTCTCCAGAGCAAGCTCACCTTGAATGCTCAGCTGTAAAATAATTAAGGAGGTGGGTGCCAGGCCAGGTGGAAGTGACTTCTTTGAGATGATAATTAGGCATTCAGGGGTAGCTAAGAGGCCCTGTGACTGGGGGAGAACAGTACTTAATGCAGAAATATAACAAAATATAATATAATTTTGCCTTCAAACATCTCATTTTAGAAATAGACTTGTGTAAAAGGTAATAATATTGGCTGTTAGCTGCCACTCTAAAGAATCTAGCTTTGAGAGATGAAGGATGAGAAAGCTCAGAAAACAACTGCATAAACTGAGCAAGAATAGCTGTTTTGAAGGACTGTAAACTCCAAAACTTTGCCTCCCCAAAGCTTCTGTAAAGTTCCCCCCACCAACAGAACATGTTCCTGTCTCCAATCCCATGATTCTTGGATCCAGAAAAAATACAAAGAGAGAGATGATATATTACAGGACTCCCTGTCATACTCAGAGCAAAGCCACAGCTAACAAAGGTCTTGAGAGTTTCACTTGCCATTTTGGAACTGTTTGTTAAAGATCTCTTTTTATAAAAGAGGGGAAATACAGAGCACCAATGATATGCCAGGAACCATGTTTAAGGATTTACACAAGTGGTCTTATTCAATCTCACAAACAACTCTGTGAATAGATACTATTCTTTTTTCATTTGCATTTACTCCTTCTCACCTAACCCCTAACTCTCAGAGGTTAAGTTTGCCCAAGGTCCAACAATGTTTCAGAACTGGGCTTCAAATCTAGGTCTGTCTAACTTCAGAAATTCATGTTTTTTCCATCAAGCCTGCTGCCTTCTTGGCATTGCCTATCATATTGCTGAAAGGAGGTGGGGACTAGGTCTTTTATACAAAATAGATCTGGACAAGCCTTTTGTACCCACCCATCCTTATGTGTAAACTATGTTGTGGACAAGAAATCACTGTCAAGACATAATATGGGAAGATAGATTGTTTTCTATAGGCAAAGGTGTCAGACAAGCATGTATTTTATCTTCCTATTGGTTTAATCTATATACAGAACATATCATAAGAAAAACTAGGCTGGTGATGGAAGAATTAAAAATGGTCACCAAGAGCAAAGATGTGTCATTAGAAGTCAAGGCTAAGATCATCCACACACTTATATTCCCAATTACTATGTACAGATATAAAAGTTAGAAACTGAAAAAATTCATTGAGGAAAAAATAATTCATTTGGAATATAATAGTAAAGGAGAGTTTTGCAGATACCATAGACTTCCAGATGAATAAGTGGGTCCTAGAGTAAATTAAACCTGAAACATCACAGGAGACAAAAATGACAAAACTGAAGCTGTCCTACTTCAGGCACATCATGAGAGGGCAGAGTTCTTTGGAAAATTAAAATAATACTGAGGAAAATAGAAGGCAGCAGGAACAGAGGAAGCCCGAATATAAAATAGATTGACTCCATCAAAGAAGCCATAGACATGAGTCTACAGGAGATGAGCAGAGGTGTTGACATAGGACACTGTGGACATCATTTTTTCATGAGTAGGTGATAGTCAGAGTGAATCAATGGCAGATAATACACATTGAGCCTACTCATCTCAGTAACACTAATCTGAAAATAGGAATCTCACAGAACCTCCTTCTTACTGACATTATTTCAGTAATGTAGCACCACAGAAGTAAGTTTTTAAACTTTTTTGATTTATGAGCATTCATTAAGGATTTCCCATATGTTTGACATTATACAAAATAAAAAGGAAGCATGATAAAGTACTTTTCTTCAAGGGTAGGTATGTCTCAAGCCCTGTGGTAAGAATAAGGATCTTGGGAATTTACTGAGCTGGCAATGAGTATCTGTCCTGGCACACTGGCTGTGTGATCTTGGATATGTTCTCTGAGTTTTAGTTTTCTTATTTATAAAATAGAAATAGCTTCAAATCCTTCCTTAAATTGTGATGATGATTAAATAAAATAATGTAAACAAAGTGTGTTTTAGATAATAATGATAGCTATTATTAATATTATTAGCTTACATATACTATAATTATGGTGATAATAATTAAATAGAAAGGCAAGACATAATATGATGAATTTCCACAATAAGAGGCTTATTTTTAAGAACTATCAGTGAAAGAGATATGAATGTGAGCTAGTGGTTTAGGGCAAATTTATAAAAAAATTGAGTTTGACCTGGGATTTTTAGCTGCATAAAAGAAACCAAGATTTCAGGCAGCTATGGAATTCATGAACCCAAAGTGTGAAGTTGGGAATAAGTAGGTTTAGAAAGGCCACTTTGATCAAAGAAGAGTGACAGGTAATTGTAGGACAATCAAAGGAGAGAAAGTTGTACTGAGATAATGGGCATGGTTATAGAAGCCCTTAAAGTTGACACAGTTCTCATGGATGAGACCAGTAATTTTAGCTTTTTGTCAAATGGAATCCCAATAGAGGAGATTCTTGGTAACTCTATGATATGAGTAAATCCTATCCAGTCACACTAAAACTTGTGACCAAAAGGAGCCTACTGGGAGATGACATAGCATGTGCAATCAACCAGAGCATCTTTTTTAATTCTTAAATCTTCTATATTTGATGATGTATTTTACTAATTGACACAGGTAAAAGACCAGAAACACCTCAGAAGACAGGACTTTAGAAGGGAGGGAGAATTATAAAGAGATAGAAAGATTACTAGATCAACCCAGATAATAAAGAGGTATTGGTTCTGTTGAGATGAATTCATTCTCTGAAGTAGATTTCAGACAGGTTAATTGAGAGTACAATATGCTGTCTTGATGACATAGTGATATTTTAATGGGATTAGCAAGCAAGTGCTCATAAGAGTTTGTGTCATCCTACATCAAACACTCACCTTATTCCAATAGGTTTCTATTTTAGCCACTCTATTATATTCTTTCTTCCCTACAATTGCCTGCCTTTTTTGAAAAAAAAAAAAAAAAAACGAAAGAGGTTGAAAGCAAAAGTGAACCTGAGAGTACTCAAAACTGATAAGTATGGGTATAATGTGTTAGTGAATTGTTGTAATAATAACACAACATTTTGGAATTCTGTTCATTTCATAAGCCACATTGATCCTGCTTCCAGCTGGCTTTACAGAATCCCATTGGATGACTGCATCTTTCTCTCTTTCTAAATCCTCAACCATTCATAAATATTTTTAAAGGCCTACTGTCTCCAAGGTGCTGTTCTAGGGGCTAGAGAAACAATAATGACCATAACAAAGCTTTATATAGCTTTTCTTCTAGTGGAGACTTGGTTTAAATAAAATAAAAATGTTTGTACTGCTATGAAGAAAAATAAAGCAGAGGAACAGAACAGAAGGTGATGCAAAGGGTCTGAATTTGGACTGTGCTTGGGTGAAAGTAGACCAATGTTACTGAAGGAGGGTGAATGCCAGAGAGTGTGAGAGGAGATGCATCAGAGAGGTGCAAAGGAAGGATGCTGTGGGGCTTAGAAGCTCATTGTTAAGACTTTGGCTTTTACTATGAGGTGTTTAAACAAAGAAGAAACATGAGCTGCTCTATATTTTGGCATGAGTATTTTTCTGTTCTGTTGAGAAAATATATGTTGAAGGGGATTATGAGTGGAAGCAAAGAGGCCAGAAAAGGAAAACCCCACACTCAAGGAGAGAGACTGTGGAGACTTGTATTGGAGTCATTGAGATGAAGGAGCTAAGAAGTGTGAAGATTCTGAATATGTTTTGAAAGCAGAACTGGTAGAACTTGTTGATGAATTAGATGTTGAGTGTAAGATATAAAAGAAGAATCAAAAAAAGAACTCAATTTTTGGGCTTGAGCAATAAGAACAGGATTATTGTTCAAGGAAATAGGGAAGACTGAAGAAGAAGCAGGTTGACAAGATATTTCAGTGAGTGATGGAGATATGACAATTTAGACACCCAAAAGGTTAATTTTTGATAAGTTAGATTTGGAAAACCTGTTAGACATTTAATAGAGAAAGCATGTAGGTAGCTGAATATGCACATTTGGATTTCAAGAGGTAGTTCAGAACTAAATATATAAATGCGGACATCCTCAGCATACAGATGGAATTTAAAACCATGAAGCTTGATGAAGTAGCCTAGGTAGTTAGCAGAGACAGAGAAGAAAAGAGAATCAGAACAGAGCTCAGAGCACCAACATTTAAAGATTAGGTAATAATAATACAGTAAAAAGAAAAAAGAAAGAAAAAGCCAGTAAGAGGAAAATCAGGGCATTGTGGTTGGTACCCCAGAGACAAAATAAAGAAATAGTTTTAAATAATGAGTAGTGAAATCTGTGTAAAACTGGACCATGAAACTTGGTAAGGTGGAAGTCATTATTGTCATTGTCAAATGCAATATTGATAAAATGATAGGTATGTGTTATGGGCTAAATGTTAGTTCCTCCCTACCAAATTCATATATTTAACCCCTAATCGCCAGTGTGATAGTATTTAAATACGGGATCTGGGGTCTTTGGAAGGTAATTGGGGTTAGAGGAGGTCATGAGGGTGGGGGCTTAGGATTGGTGCCCTTATAAGAAAAAACAATGGGGACAATAGGGAACGTTCTCTCATTCTTTCTCATTCTCTCTCTCTCTCTCTCTCTCTCTCTCTCTCTCTCTCTCTCTCTCTCTGCCAATTCAGGAACAGCGAGAAGGTGGCCATCTACAAGCTAGAAAGAGAGCTCTCACTAGGAATCTAGTTAGTCAGCACCCTCATCAGAGACCTTCAGCTTTCAGAACTGTGAGAAAGTAAGTTTCTGTGTTTAAGACACCCATTCCATGGTATTTTGTTATAGCACCCTAAGCAGACTAATACGGAATGGAAGCCAGAGCTAAGATAATTTAATTAAGAGAAAATTCAATGAAAAAATGAAAATAATAAATATAGAAAATTCTCTTCAGGAGTTTTTCTGTAACTTGTAGCTGAGCTATGAAGTGGTAGCTGGGGGGTGCTTATAAGAAAATGTTTTGAAGGTGGAAAATATTAGCATATATATATTTGGCTGCTTATGGAAACAATCTAATAGAGAAAGAATATTGATGATACAGGAAGTAGCAAATACAGGAAACAAAATTATTCTGAGCACAACCTATAATTAAAAACAAACAAACAAACAACCTGTGGCTATCCATCCAAAAGAAACGAAGGCAAAATACTTGGCTGGTAGATTTGGTGGCAAGGATGTGTACACACTTTATTGTGATGGAAACCATGTCTCAGTGTGGTAAGAGCAAGCCGAGAAAAAGGAAAGAAAAGATTAGAGATTTGAAGATCACTATTGAATTTCATTTATGTACACTTAATTATTTGTCTAGAAATAGATTTGAATATTCTGTACAAATCCATGTACAATAAAAAAAGAAAAAATAGGAGATGTTAATCTGCTGAAATACCTACCTTAGCAACACAGAATGTTGTTTGCAAGAAAAAATCTTATCCTGCCTCCCACCAAAGTCATTCCTGACTTACCTTATGGGTGTTAACACAGCATATTTCCTATGAATAGATAATTCACATTCATTTTGTGGCAACACAATCTATCAAGAGGCTTTAGTGATTCACCAGTTGCTTAGAGAATAGAGCACATGTGTTCTCAAATGCTCTCTCTGTACTGGGAGTCACAAGGCAAGAGTAAAACCTAAGTATGCCTATGCATCTATTTTGTGTCAAAATTCAACCTCCATGCTACCTTCCTTTATCAAACACAACTCCTCCATGTCACCTCATTTGGCATCTCCTTATTTTATTCTTTATGACCTCTGGCTCTGTTTTGAATTTCCTTTCTGTGTTTTGGCATACCCAGACAGACACTCTGGCCTTTCATAGGTTCAATATGCTCCTTAAAGCATTCTGACAACAAAACCTCAGATATTCATCTAGTACGAGAGCACATTGTGAATTAGAGTCAAAATTCTTGGTTGTGAGGACTTAGAGATGATTAAATATAATAAAATCCACAAGCTTTGGGAAGAGTTCAGTCAAATATTAGATTTATTATCTTAGTGTTGTGGGGACCAGAGGCTGAGGATCTACTTTTAGCAAGAGCCTTTATTACTGAACACTATTTTTATTATTTTTGTCCAAAAACTTCAAATCCATGATCTCATTAATTTTCACTCCAAATTCAAGAAATAGGAATTATTAACTCCCTTTCCCAAATGAGGAAACTGAAATTTGGAGAGGTGAAATCACCTGTCCAAGGTCAGGTAGCTATTAAGTGGCAGAGCTGGAATTTGACAAAGTTTCCCCTGCATTTGAAGCCTTGTGCTCTTAATCACAGCTCATTTTCTGAGTCTGTGCTCTTGCCATTGAATTGTTGTTTATTCAAGCTATGTGTGTGAAAGAAAAGTGCCAGTCAATACTTGAATTGCTCAAGGTGGAGAGTGCATCATTTCTGTTTCTCAGCATTTGTGCTTCAACTATTAAGAGGAGAAACCAAGCTTCACAAAAGCAAAGCCCAGTAACACTATCTCTGCATTTCAGTGGGCAGACTGGGAATTGGCACACGGTCTAATCAATCCACGTGCACGTACTTTATTTAAATGGTGCACAATGCTACAGAACAATACTTCTCTAGAGACAAGATGTTGTCAGTGAGCAAGAGGCTAAACAGCTGAATCAAAGGGCCCACACACTCAAAGGCAGCCTTGATGTGATCAGGCAGTGTTTTGTGCAGTTAGGGCAATAGATTGGTTCTGTTAATTAATTGTGTATTTTGAAGTTTGTTACAACTTTATACCAAGTATCTTCTTAAGAGAGAGAGAGAGAGAGAGAGAGAGAGAGAGAGAGAGAGAGAGAGAGAGATTGAGAGAGAGAAGAAAAACCAAAAACCTAATCTAATATTCAACAAACATTCTGCACCCAAACAGCACATCTTTGTCTAAAGCCTTAGTTCCAAGAACCACTTACAGGCTTTCAACACATTATAATATTAATCAAGACTCATAATGCAGAGTGATTTGCATGCCAACAAATACATTTACACTGTAAATTGTTTATTGAGGAGCCTTGGAGAGAAATGCAATTCGCTGCCATAAAACTGAATAGTAAGAAATCTCCCCTCCCCACTAAAATCCAGAGAAAATAAAGAATCTGTAGAACTTGATCTTCTAGAGCCCTGAGTAAGAGATTCATTAACATTCTCTCTTATTCCTTTAAAAAAATTTAGCTCCAACCTAAAGATTGCATTAAAAAAATCAGTTTTCGGTGTAAGTTTAGATGTGCTTTTTCTTCTCTTATTGGCTTATATTAAAGAATTTTGCCATAATCGCAGCTTCCACAGGGAGATAGAGATTATTAAATAGATAAATACATAATAGATAGATTAGAGAGATAGATAGGTAGATAGATAGATAGATAGATAGATAGATAGATAGATAGATAGATGATAGATAGATGATAGGTAGATAATCTCCTTTCTGAGAAGTTTCTGATAATTAAGTCTCTCAATTGTGCCTTGTTGAATCAACCTTTTCACATATGTTGAATGTGTCCACTTCTCTTCATTTCCATCATCACCTCTGTAATCATAGCTACTAGTAATC
The DNA here is from genome assembly GCA_004027375.1 of Macroglossus sobrinus. NCBI lineage: Eukaryota > Metazoa > Chordata > Mammalia > Chiroptera > Pteropodidae > Macroglossus > Macroglossus sobrinus. Next base: position 55,253 of record PVKZ01001996.1, read on the forward strand.
TTCTAAGATTATTGTAATAGCTACCTTACTGGCTCCCTGCATCCATTCATGACTTGTGATAGAATAATGTGTAGCTCTCACATTCCATTTATCTGATATGAGACCAATTTGTATGATAAATTGCATGGTCACTTTCCTTTCAGCTCTCTACAAAGTATGGCTCACCTAGTTCTCCACTCACCACTCTCCCCTTCACTCTTGGATATTCTTACAGCCACACAAAGAAGCCATCCTCTTTCTTTGGCTTTCAGTCTATCTCAGGGACTCTATGAATACCCTCTGTCTGCACTCTGCACTCCTATTTTGGAGCACTTATTATGGTGAGCAATTGAATAATTATTTTTAATTCATTTAACTTAAAGTCTATCTTCTTTATTCCCATGCATTCCCATAATGTATTCCTGAATATTATGAGAGATTCAGAACAATATACTAGGAGAGTACTGTTGAAAATATAACTGTCTCCATTCATTTCCTAATTTGGCCAATGTAAATTTAATGTTCCTTGTATACAAATACTCTTCAGCAATATATAAATATATACATTTAATAAACCATCTTTAATCCCACCTTTACTTCTTTCTAATTGAATAATTTGGGGCAAGTTACTAAGCTTTGTTCCCTTTTAGTATTTTCATCCATAAAAGACAGCTAATACTAGTAGTTGTCCTATAGGTAATATTTTTGGAGTAGGTCATCAAGAGGATATAATCACTGACTGACCAGCAACCTAGAGTCTGGCTCCTCACCCACTTCCTTGTCCTTGGAATATGCATTTGACTTGCCTTTCCCACACTTGAACAAAGCCACAGCCTTGAGAGGACAATGTGTTGTTGAGACCTTCTGGATGGTATACATTACTGAATCTCCTTAAGGCCTCTATATAAACTTCAAGATTCTGGTAGGTGAGTGTGATCTTCCTGTCTTACAGATGAGGACAAGCCCCATAAGTAAGTTCTCTTGCTTATTAAAACTGCTACCTACCAATCTGTAGTGATCTGCCTCTTTCTCCCTCCTTGAGCTCCATGTATGGGGTTCAATTTATGAACCAACAAATATGGTTAAATTAACTAATATGGATATCTATATCTACATATCTATAGATCCATATGTATATATAATATTAACAAGGGTATATATTGTACATATAAGTTTATATGAGTTTTGCTGCTATTGTTATCTTTATTATTATTACTACTCTAGATAAAGCACTATGCTAGACATTGGAAGGAATAAAATTTAGTAGATTATAAACCATGCCCTCAAAGAGTTTGCAGTATGGTAAGTATCATAAAATGTAAATATCAATGCTTAGCATATTTGTAAGTTGAATACTTGGCACACACAGCACTAAGTCCTGGAAAGTAAAATCATTTTAGGTGGTGTGATGAGTGAAAATACCTACAGAGAAAATAAAACTACTGTTAAACTATCAACCCACCAGGTTTGTTTCCAGTGAGTCACAGTGGGGAAAGATAATCCCTATTTCTCGGGTGCCTTTAATTACTCATTTACTTGTCCCCATTGCAACCATAGACTGTATTTTATTGCCTATCAGGAAAAAATAGAGCCATGTTAAGTGGCAAGTAGAAAGAAGACGTAGCTTCAGTCAGAACCCAACCATTGCATGTTCTTTCAACAAGCAGGCATTCATCAGTGTCTGATCCTGTGGCCTGTACTGAGCACATCAGGTCCACTGAGGACAGGCCAACCAACGGCTGTACAGTTGCAGGGCATGGAGAAGGTAGAATGCCAGAACTTTAGCTTTAGCCTCCTTAATGTGAATAATAAACTATCCTTCCTGAAGATACAAAGACTAATAAGATATCACACTTTCTGTTGAGGGATTTAATATATTGGAGGGAAGCATTGAAAGACATTCAAAAAATCATGCAAAATGAGCACTTGGGAATTCTACTGAGGTGGAGGCTGAGGGATGATAGAGGGCAAGAGAGGAAGAAACTGAGGGAGGGATCAACTCAGAAGTGGTTTCAAAATTAATGTGACCCATGAACTGAGTTTGGGATGCAAGTAGCTGTCAGAGGGGTATGTGGAAGTGTGATGTTCTGGGCAAAGCAAACACTTTGATCAAAACACAGAAAAAGTCTTGGCTTGCTAAAGAAAATCAAGCAGTTCAAAAGAAGGATGTTCAGCTAAAGCTTCATCCACAGTGTTTGGAGGGTGGGGTGGAGGAGTGGGGGTGGAGACCAGGCTACTAACTAACTGTCTTTTGTACTATACTAAAGTATCTAGAATTTTTTCCTATAGACACAGAGAAACACTATGTGGTTGTTTTAATAACAAAAATTTAAATACACATAAATTTAGAGACCAAAAAAATTAAATCATAAGAAATTGCTATGCTTAGGTCAAAAAAGATCTAATATTGCCAGAGCCATATGGTTCAACCTATATACAATGAACAGTCCTATACCTATCATGTAGGTTTAGAAATTTCTAATATTTTACTATATTTGCTTTATTATTTTTTTCTGAAATATTTTAAAGTATATTACAGCCATATGGCATTTCTTTCATAAATATTTAGTATGCATCTCTAAAAAATAAATATGTTTCTACATAAACACAACATAGTTAATGTGCCTTATATAATCAATAAATGTCCATATCACCTAATGAACAGTTCATATTTAAATTTCTCCAATTGCCTCAAACATATATTTTACAATTGATTTGTTCAAATTTTTCAAAGTCCACAGTTAAAATAAAACCACAACAACCACCAACAAAACAACAGCATAAATATAAGGTACTGTCCAATTACAGTCATTCATATATCTCCAGAGCACAGGTGTGTCTGATGAGGACTGCACCACTCTTCAACTAGAGTGGGATGGCTGTAGTACAACGATGCCACAATGCCACAGTGGGTGGCAGATGGCATACAGAAGGAAGTCTGTCCATCTGTTAGGCAAATGCTGGAAACATCTTGCTCCCAGTCTAACTAGTCAGTTGAAAAACCAACCCTCCTCTTTGGGATCTTATAAGTAAACTGTTAGAAACCCAGATTGAGGCATATATTTTCAGTCAGATGCTGTGGTCCAAATGGAAGTCATTACCTATTCCCCATGACTACCCTGGAGAGGGCTGTATAGATCAAGAATCAATTGCATGAATTAATCAAGTGAATGCAGTGTCATAATAATAACTGTATGTGTGGGTGGGAACTGTGCGTGTGGGTGTACTTTATCATCTAGTTCTTCAAATAATTTGATACTAGAGATGCCCCAATATGAAAATATTCTGAGCAGGATCATTGTAATAAGGACAAAAAATAAGTGATTAAAAGGTGAGAAATAACTGAACTTCGAATGAAATAGTGTTTTTCAATGCTGGATAAATCTGGGTTTCTTGGCAGCCAAGACAAAGATATACAATGAACATATACATTCTGAGGCTTATATTTTCTTTCATAATAAATTGTTTACAGTAACATCATCACTATGATCATCATCATCATCATCATCATCACTGTCATTACCACCAAATGCAAACTTACTTAACACTTTATGCTAAGGAGAATATCTATAAAATGATCTCATTCACTTGAAACACCTGTGTTCATTGTGTGTAATGCATGGGGCATTGTGCTTGGTAGCATGAGAAATAAAATGATGAACTTATCTATGGTTCTTGTGAAAATCAAATCTGTAACCTTAAAAGGGAATGAGTGAGATGCTAGCAATTGCATAATTTCTATGTTAATTAAAATAACTACAATTTACAGGGCATCCTACTGAGAACTAAAACCTATTCAATCAAGGTCTTCACCTATTTTAATCTACCCGATAGCACTGAAAGTACTATTCTCATTTTATGGAGGAAGATTTTGAGATACAGAAAAGTTAGGATAATTTTCTGAGATCACATAACTAATAAATGATAGAGTTAGAATTATCCACAAGTTTTCCTAACTTGAAAAGTTGGTGCCCTTTCATCCTTGCTTTATGACTTTTTATTATAAAAATGATTATATAAATTAGAAGGTCAGGAACAGTTACATGGAGAAGGAGAAATCTCTAGGAAGATAGTACTAGTACCACATATAATGATCACATCTGATGTCATGAGTTATAAATGTCTGATTAATACAGAGGAAAAGAGAGGAAGTGAAGAAAAGCAGACAGAAACCATGCAGCTCAAATGTTACAGCTGTCTGTATGGTAGAGTCTTAGGAAGTATCATCAGGTCATGTTGACACAGCACTACCAAGTGAGGTATACAGGCTGTCATCCCTAGAAACATGGCTACCTTAAGCTGGTGTCTCCCTGGCTCCTGCTGAGCCATTTCTTCCCCTCTCTCATCTCTTATTTACCACAAAGAAAATTTGTTTTGCTCACAAAGACCAAAATCCAATATTAAAAAAAAAACAATCTCTGAATATCAAGCCAACAATCTTCCAGTCTCAGAGGGTTTGTTTTGGCTCTAGATCTCTAGGACTCAAAGGAATGATGACAGTCACTGTTATAAAGAAATTAAAAAGTATTTTAAAATGTTCTTTAAGCTGCTGGATAGCTGATTAGCAGGAGGCATTGATCTCGCAACGCAGAAATGTTCTGAAGAGGGAGGGGGAAATCATAAGGGCATGAAAGAAATACCACTTACCAGTTTCTCTTTGGTAGTAAGTCCTGAATGAGGAGTTGATACTGATATGCTGGTGGTTGAGGTCCAGCCACAAGTGGAAGTGTAAAGAGTGAGTCAAATTGACCTTGAGACGCTCCTATCTCCACTAATGCTTTTTCCCTCCAACCCAACATGGACATGCTTAGCCTGTGATTCCTTCCTCACTGGGTTACCCCATCCTACCTACTGAAGAAGTAATCTTCCCTAAAATTGGTGACCTCAAGTCTAAACACATGACTATGGACAGAAGACATGGATTTAGGTATTATTTTCCATCTGTGAGCCATAAGACATGGCTTAACATCCAGAGATCAGTTTCTTCATTTGTAAAGCAGGGATATTAATTCATAAAATTATACTTTACAAGAAAATCATGATAATTAAACTGAGTAATGCATGAAACTCTATTATCATAGAACTGGGCACATAGTAAGTGTTTAGGAGAAATACTTATTCTATAATTCCACCCACTGTGTTTTCGTAGAGGACTTCTGTTCTATTTAGCAGAAGAAAGCAGGATTGAATAAACACATCTGTTAGCTGTTTCCATTCTCTCACTCACTCTTCTCTAATGAAAGAGGACTGACTACACTGATTAGTAAGAGCCTGGAATTCTTCAGGCCACATTTAAGGGTAATTAAGCTCAAATGCAGCCTAGTATTTTCCTCTTGCTCTGCCAAGTCCACATTCTAACAAGGCAGCACTTCCCTTGCTTGACCAGGACTTCTGCACAGACAGTACTACTTGGGCAGGGCTCAACACCTGCCTTCAAGTACTGCTCCTGAAGCCTCTTTTATTTTCATTCTCACTCTTTTCCCTTTGTATTTGATGGGGTATGAAGCAGGACACAACTCTTCCTCAGAAGGCAGGAGAGAGGGCATCTAATTATTGCTTTACTGACCCAGATTCTCCCCAAGGAGGCCCCGAGATCTAGATTTGATGAAAGTGGCACAAGGCCTAAGATGCATCTTCCACTACTGTAAGCCAGGAGCCCTGGGTTTTGGATTAATGCAGCAGTAAGGGTAATTTGATCTCCATCTTGTTTCTGCTCTCAGTTGTCTTAGGATTTCAAGAGGGAGACTAATGTGAGTAATAAGTAAAATAGAAAGTAATCCATGAATGCAACTACAATATCATTATAATTAGTAATATCTAATAATGTTTTTACTACCCAAAATATTTCCTAGAAGATGAATTCTTTCAGGAATTTTTGAGCATTAATGTAATATTGCTAAACTTGGGATGTTGGATAGACCATAAGACATGAAAATTGATAAGGGTTATAAATAGCTTCTGTCACAGTGCCCTGCTTAGCTCCTTATTATAATTCCTGACTTTGGCACCATCTTAACCCTGTTTGCTCCTGAGTTTAGTTTTCAGGACAATATTTACTTCTTAATTATAAAGGAACCAGACAGAACAGTGGAATTATATCTTTCTAGGTGTAGATAAGAGCACAGTCTAAATTTAAGACAAGTTTTCTCATCAAGGAGAAATATGAGTGCAAAAGAAGAAAAAAATATCCCAGAGAAAGATTTAAAAAGATATCTTGTATGTCCCTCAATTTGCTTTCTAGAAATAATGATGCCTCAGTAGCATCAAGTACAAGTATTCTGATCCTGGTTTACCCAACTCAATAGAACTAGGGCTCCTTGGAAATATGCCTGACTTCAGGATTGGGAAGGGAAAGCAGAAAATGAGCCTAAAATAACTTGTTATGCCTGAAAGAAAGGAAGTGTCCAAATTATGATGAGGACATGTCAAAAGGAAGCAGAACCCAGCTTGATGGGACCTGATTTAAATCTAGAATGATTTAAACATCAAGACAAATACTTAAAACAATTTTAAAAGAATGATTCTAATTCATTGAATAAAATAAAATTTTATAGTTCCATACTTATAATTAATAAGCATACAACTGAAGAAAGGAAGAAGTAAAAGCCTTTCTTTACAGTAGAATACTAATAAACGCATAATAAATAATAGAATTTTCAAAATCACCACTTTGTAACCATAGTAGTAACAACTGACTTAGGTGATAATCATCAATTGATACAAAAACCAGTGGGTAAACATTTTATGAGGGCAAATTATTCACATAGTCTCAAAATATCTTTCCAGAAATTAATATAATATTTCAATGAGTAAAATAATAACTTTACAGTGAAAAATTCTTGCAGATACAAGCTTAACTAAGTGATTACTGTTATCACCAATGAGACACACTAACATCAATTGCTGCCTAACATGAAAAGAACACATCATGTATATGGTATTTCTACCTAGAATTGTATAACCTGAATGTAGGTATGAGGACATATCAGACAAACTCTAATTGAGGGATATTCTACAAATGCATCAATGCCTTAAAAGAGAAAGATAAGGAGACTAAAAAGATATGACCACTAAATGCATTGTGTGATCCTATACTGATGGGAAGAAATATAAGGGACATTAATTGAAAAATTGAAAAATTGAAAATAACAGTTGTGTATTAAATAATAATATTGTGTCAAGGTTAAATATTCTAATTTTTATAATTGTATGAGAATATTTTGTCCTTGGGAAACTGAAGTGTTGGAGTATAGGGTTATGATGTCTGTAGCTTTCTCTGAAATAGTAAAAAATGTTGACATGTACATATGTACTCTATCATCTATCTATCTATCATCTATCTATGTACCTATCTACCTACTTATCTATCTATGAATCCATCTGTCTACAGAGAAGATGATAAAACAAATATGACAAATGTGTTAACAGTGGGCAAATATTTTGAGAGGTTGGTATATTTTTGTTCTATTCTTTCATTTTTTTCTATAAGTTTCAAATTGTTTCAAAGTTAAAAGTTAAAAGAAGTATTTTTAGAATATTTACAGTTGCCAGAGCAACCATGTATATTAGTTTATTTGATTTTCTGAAAGGGGCCCTTGGTAGTGGTGGTAGTTTTGTTAGCAATATCTTCATTTTACACATGAGTAAGCTGTAGCTCAGAGAGGTTCTGCAGTTTGTCTGAGGTCAATGACTAAAAATAGCATATAAATTCAGGAATTCAGGAATCTTGAGTTCAAGTTAAGCATGCACTAAAAACTCTCATAGATAATTTCTGCTTAACTCTCACTTAATTGGCCTGCTGAGTTAACTGACATTCTTCATTCTTCCTGTCACTCATGCTGTCTGAAGTCCACATCATGCCGAATTCTCGTTCTGTGCCAGTCCTTTCCCTCTGGCACTAATGCATTCACTAATGACTCACTAGTTGAGTCAGCTGTGTCTTTTCCCAAATCTGTTCTTACCAGATGTACTTTTTCAAATAATTACATAATTTACCTAAATTCTTTAGAAACTGATATAATATGAATGTGAAAAAGAACTGCTGTTTCTATGAAAACTAAGTAGAATATTTTGGAAAGATTCAATAACAAAAAGTGGGAAAAAAACAGCAGTTGAAGTAGATGTGGGAATAAACTAATAAATTAGGAGAAAAACTATAAAAGACCAGAAGAATTTTATACTCATATTGCTTCACATCAAGAGGCCTTACCCTCATGCCTGACTTTTAAGAAATCCAAACTAGTAATCATGAGTGATGACTTACAAATACTGTTGATGCAAGAAGACATTCGTTTTTAGTCAGCCAATTTATTCTCAAAGAAAGGGTTTTGACTCTGTCAAAAGTCAAATGAAGGTATATATACATGCTTTGGCAAATTAACTCTTTTTAATTTTCTATATTATTGTTTATGAATCATCGCTCTACATAACTTTTTCTTCCTATGTGAGATTATAAAAGAGCAGGACAATTTTCTACAGTTCCACTATTCTAGGTTTAGAATATATAATAGACCATCTATGATTCAGAACTGGGAAATGCCTTTGTCCCCTATTCTCTCTCTCCATTTGATGTTATTGATTAATATGTTGTAAGATTTGTTGTGATACATTCAACTCCCCCTGCCTCCAGACCACTAACCTATTCATTCTTCATAATATGAGTTCAATTAAATCAAGATGGGAAATATTGAGATCACTACAATTTGGGATCTGATCTGTTAATTAAAATAATATAGTTACATAGATCCATATTGATTTCTCTCATTCTTCAACCTGAGAAACAACTAATGTGTGCTGCTACCATTTGTTAAGCATTTTGAGGGCTCAGAATGCTTATAATAGATTTACTCTAAGTGTTGGTCAACCCTGGCAACCTAGGAAATAGCAGATAAAAGCTGATGCATTTCAAAGTGCAAAAAGCATCATTATCTATCATTTCTCTCACTAATTGCTGCCTAAATAAAAAAAGAGAAAAGGAGCGTACATCCTATGTGCTGGAAGCCAGCGAGCCCTCACCAAAGAGTCACAGGCTTTCCCCTGAGTTTTACGTTGCTGCTCCAGGCAAAGCCCACAGGTGGGTGGAAGCAGCAAGAGGTGGGAGGAGGCCCAGAGGAGAAAGCGGGACTCTGATGAAAGGAGCACTTTATTTGATAAAATTGTAAAGAGCAGCTTGTACTGTAGAGAAAGAATCTCCAAGTAATAAATGTCAGGTTTATGAACAATTGAACCTCTCTATTTCTGACCAAAATTGCTCTTTAAGGTCAGCTCCATAAGTGTTCCCTGGGGTAACGAGGCTGTTCTGCCAAGTGGGTTTGTGGCAGCTGCTGTGCTATTGGGAACAGGAAGGAGGTACAAGGCTTATTGGGTCTGCCCATTGTGTTGCTGGGGTCTACAATGAAAGAAATGATAAATATGCTGAATTGTTTTCATAAAGAAAAACATCCAGGTTTGTGGGTGGAGTGACAAGAGTTGTGATTTAATGTTAGAACCGCACTTTCTCAGCAAGATAAAATACCCTCTTCTGCATCAGGCTGCAGCAAGCTCCCAAAGCACAGACCCACTACCTGTCATGGAGATGGAATCCTCACTTCAATATCTGTTCCCGACCAAAAAGCAGACATTGCCTTTGGTTGTTAACTTTAGTAGTATGACAGATATCACGTTCTCAACATATAAGGGAGAAAAGAAAAAAAAAACAGAATGAAAGCACAGAATGAAAGCACATGCACATGCACATGCAAAACTACACACCCCAGAACTGACTTGGATAATTGAAAGTCAAAGTTCTGGATCCCCTCCTACCTCATCCCTATGCCAGGAAAAAACACAACTTTAGTACCAAGGTTTACTTGTCAAGCACTCAGAAATGGTAAGCTTTTCATTGGTGAACTATTTCTCACCAACTTTTTCTGCCAGGGTAGCTAAAGCCACAGTGTCCAAATCACCTACTTTAATGCTAGGCTAAATAAAATATCTCATCCTTGAACCTGTAACCTAGGAGCCCTATCAGCTTCATTGTACCATTCAACCATGTGGCTGTTCTGAAACAAATTTCTGGGGAGTTGCTAGAAACTGTGGCAGCTGGAATCAAACTGGCTACTACAAAAAGAAGCGTATGGCAAAAATTAGTAGAAGAAAGAGTTAGGAAAAGGGAGCTCAGAGGGTACTGTGATGAACGTGATAGGAAACAGAGATGATGAGCAGTTCTGTGAGTTGATTTGTATTTCCTAGGGTTATTGCAGCAGGGCCTTGATAGACCATATGGTCTGGCCTTGACCCTTGCATCTCTGCATGCCCTCAGAGCAGCAGCCCTTGCTGTGGCTGGCTTGCACTTCTTGTTATTCTTGGCACTAGGAGTTCTGATCACATGGCGGTTCAATATCATAATCCAAAACATTAGATAGAAACCATCTGGAAGAGCAACCAACTTTTAACCTTGAGGGCTACTTGAAAACAACCTTCATCCACTGAGCCCTATGTTCAAATGGAAAAATAGGTTATTTAAAGCATATTTCAAAAAGCGTCAGGGTCTTGGGAGCCATTCTCCTCAGAAGAGACCAACATTTAACCACTAAGCTTTGATACCTATAGAATGCATTTTTTCCCATCTTCTTAGTGCCAAGTTTACAGTTACTTGCATGATGGGGATGCAATAAATAAGACTGAGAAGGTAACAAAATTCACTGCAGGATACTAAGGAACAGAGAGCAGAAAGGCCACACCTGTAATAAATCAATTAGCTGATTATTCAGCAAAAGAAATACAGTTAATATACCAGTGGTTGTTACTATGGAGTCTGAGTGCAGTAAAAGAAATAGGTGAGAAGTGTAAGATGAGCAAGTAACCCTATTACTAATATTTCTTTTTATATGTAGGCTCCCTAGATTCCTTACTCAAATTCCCAGTGAAAATATTAATATCTATACATGTGTGTATACATCTTTCATGCACACATTTTTCATGTATGCCATATTCCCCAGTAAGTTTGTGAGACTTCATCAAGTAACATTAACAAAGAAGAAATGTAATTCTCCAAAAACCCAGAGATTAAGTAAGTCAATGAAAATACACAGACTATAAACTCAGAGTTATTTTTTATGGTTCTCTGACTTAACTATGCAGATAGTGATTCTTCACATAAAACTATAGCTCCTCAAGGTGACTTCTCAGGAAAGAATTTTGTGCTGTTAGGAAAGAAGGGTTACATCTCGAGTCTATTTAACACCACATGAGAGAGGAGCTTTCTGCCTCTTCTTGTAAATGAAGCATAGCTGTGCTCAGTTAGGCAGGATGTTGAATCAGCTCACTTGCAAGCCAGGAATAGTCCCTCCTCTGTTCCCTGGATTAGAGCCACGCAATCCAAAGCCCAAAATTCTACCTGGGGCATGGCCACTGGAGGGTAAATGACATTTTCCAAAATACTAATTCTTAGATCAAAAATGCATCCACTGTTTTCATTGCTGAGAGATAAAATAATTGGGGAAGATAGAATACTGGGATAAACTCACCATTTTATATAGTAATAAGAGGAATAGTTAATAACTAGGAACTATTATTTTTTGCCAAAATCTTATCTGGAAGAGTAAGATCCTAGCTATAAAAGCTCTGAGATTTAAAATTGTACCCTAGTTACTACCTGCCTGGAAAATGCATGTAAAATACACTCAACAAAATGGTGCCTAGCACATTGTGGTGACTAATAGATATATACCAGGAGAGAGAGCAATATCTTTGTGAAAATCTACTTTAGAACATAGGATTGCGAGAGAACCAAAGTGCCTTTCGGGAACTAGGTAGGGCCTCTGCTAGCTCACAGAGTACCTTCTTGTGAATGTAAGAAAGGTGCCCTTTCCTCTAGGATGTCACAGCCCCAGGGAGCAGTATGTATGGTGGTTCTGGGGATCCTGGGAGGTAGAGAGGCTCATTGGACAGACCCCAAGCCTCCCCAATATCTCCCATCCCTTTACAATCAGAGCAGGTCTACCTCTATCTGTTTTGTACATCAACTTTGTAAATAATATTTTATTTTCCAAAAGGAAAAAAAAATGACTCCACTGTTTAAATAAAGATATTGAAGGCCACTGTGAGAGATCTGGCTGTTTTACATTTCAAAATGATCCCCATGGGATATTTCCCACAGCATTAGCTAATTTGCAAAAGACACATGCATAACATGGGCAGAATCTCTGGGCTCAAAGCTGGAGAGAGATCAAAGCCCAGCTTAGTTTCCCTTTAGTCACTTAATGCCTGTCTTGAAAGTCTGACCTGACTTGCATTGGAGAAAGGAAGAGAAACACCTCTGGGGGCTCTGTTACCAGACATTGTAGTTACCTTGCTCTGATAGAAGATACAAATCCGGGACACAGAGACAAATCACAGAGAAGTAGAAGGAAGGTATGATTGGCAGGGAGGGGCAGAGACCTAGCAAGCGGCAGGGTGAGGGACAGACAACGACAGAGGCACACTGAGAAGTGACATATGATGACACATTCTCTTTTCTCAGCCTGTAGCTCCCTTCTAGGAAGAAGGCCAACATAAATTCTTCCACTCAGCAGTGCCTAGATAGGCCCAAAAGAAAACAAAAAGAGGATTAATCTCTGCATTGCAGGTGCCCCTCAGCCACTCTGCTAATACCTACCTTGCACCAAGGGTTTGATTTGAAGAGAGCTTTGCCAGTAGCTGAAAACCCAACCACGGGCTCTCCCCCTCCTCTCCAGCACATTTCATTTTATTTCTGTCAAGCAGTGCTTCTGATTGTCTCAGTCTGGAGGGTTGGCAGCGCTACATTAACCTGCCAAATATCAGTGAGGGACATAGGCTGCCACCGTGGCTATCAAAGGACCTCGTCTGTATTTGCAGGTTCCTGGAGATGCTGACAAAAAGCAGCGATAGAAAAGCCTCAAGCTTCATGGTGGCATTTTCTTGCCTCACAATTAACCTTCACATTGGTAAACATGTAGTGAGCTTTACATCAAAAATAGTTCCTGATACTAGAACTTTCTTCACTTTGAAAATGGGCACCATGCACAATTCAAAGGACCTATTTCCGTTCTCACTCTTGTCAGTCATGAGCACAAGTTTCTCTGTATCCCTTTCTTTTGAATGTAATTTGCCTCCTCTGGCTTTTTAAATGTTTATGGCCTCTCTTACTTTCTAGTCTGTATATGTCCCACAACAGGTTAAGTGATTCCACTGAACCTAAACATACTTAGAAATAACTCTATCAATCACCACGGGAGCTCTGAACAGGGAGATTATTGCACATGCACATTTTAATTGAGCTTTGTAAAAAGGAAGAGAGAAAAGACTCTATTTTTAGTACGTACTAGTCTGTAGTCATAATATAGTAAGTAATAGTAAGGATTTGACTTTCAAAGATTTTTGGTCCAAAATCATGTCCTACAACACAGCCTGTCTGAATAAATCTTGTGTCATGCTGTCAAATTTACCTATAGTGTAGGTCATTTTGAACAGACTATACTCTCCATGTTAAACTTCACCAAAGTACATTTTAAATGAGGCACCTTCTAGAAGGTTATCCAATATGTATAAATGTAGTGCTGGTAGATTCCAGACATGCCGCCTTGTCGATTCTTCCCTGCCATTCTGATCCATAGGCTGAAATAATTCCCCACTCTTGTTAACTGATTAATCTATTATTAATATATTAAATATCATTTTAATGGCTTAAAAACACTAAATTACCTCCCCAAATACTTTGCCTCAACCTATAGGATGGCTATTTCATTGTGAAAGTTCTGACCAGTAGGTGATGACGTGGGACCTTTGTGCTAGAAATCAAAAAGCCTAGCTCTCACTGTAACTTCTCTTTTACTCTGGATACTCACACATGAGCCTTTGGTGATTCTCATTTTCTTTTTGCAAAATGGAGTTAAGATTTGTGCCCCCCCACCCCAACTCCAAAGGATAGAAAGATTATCAATAAATGTCTGTCACACAGCATTTTGCACAGAATTTCTGCTCCCTGGAGATTTATTTCTAGGATTCAGAATTAATTGGCTTCTACTTTTCTGGACTTCACTTTATGTTCCCTTCCTTGTGGCCTCCCCATGTTCTCCACTGTCCTATTTCTCTAGCAGACTGTGTGTTACTTCAAGGTAAGGATTATTGTTTTCTGTACCTGTGGATTGTGTATAGTTTCAGGGATGAACACACAGGTGATTAACAAATCCCTATTGATTATTACATATAGCATCATAATTACCACACTGTATATTTTATTGGCTGTTTGCATGCTGTTTATCCCAATTCACTTTGAAGGATAGGGACCATATGATGTATTTCTTATGTTTCCCCCAATCCAGCCCCACTATCATGGTTTCCGGCACAATAAACTCTTGAGAAGCTTTGTCAGAATTAATATGGAAACCAGTCTCTTTTATACATGCAACTGCTTTTTCCTCTAATTCTGAGATGGTCTTAAAATATTACTAAATGGTTAATCAGTCAACATGCTAAGAAAAGGTATGTTGTTAACTGGAATAGCATCTTTCTTTTCAGATCAGCTTGGAAAGACTACTGCAGCTGGAATATAAGAGTTAAAGAGCTGATTTAAAGCTATCAAAGCTACTTGTGGTTGGATTTTTGCTTGATGACATTGAAGGTTTGCTTGCTTACTGGGTTTGATTATTTGCATTGCGTGATTATAAGATATATCACTCCCAGAATTGATTTGATGTGTTGTGATTGCAACGGCTTTTTGTTATGTGACCCGATAACTGATTGGGTTAAGTGAAACTCTCAGCAGAATTATCTATTTATTTTTCTTCAATAACCACCAAACACACATATACAAACTCACTGAGAGGGACAATAACAAACTTTACACATATAATATTTGTCATCCAAGTATCTGTGGCACTCTGAGATAGCATCACCACTCCCTGGGGCAGGCCATCAGTCAAGCGCAACTACAGAAGCTCCTCAGGTGTGTTTGGAGACATCCTGCCGCTCAGATTTCTATCCCTGTTAATGTTGCTGCTTCTCAGTCAGCACCGACTAAAATGACCCATGACACTGGACCCTGTGTATCCTGCAGAGGCTCAGGAGTGCAGTGGGGCTACTTATTCTTTTTCAAAGAGTGCCAGTACCTGGTTTCAAAAACAGATATAATATGAGACAATGGCTGTACCACATGGCAGAAATGTTGCCAGCCACATATTTAACCACAGAATGCTGTTCTTTAAGCATGCAAATAACTCAAGCCAGGGAGAAGAAAAGATTGAAACAGCAAAATCTAAGACAGTAGAGGGTGTCATCATGTGACCTTGATGCACACTATTTCTTTCAGGAACATCTCTTAGAGTGTTAACATTTTATGGCACAGCTATTAACATATGCTTAAGCATTTTATGTATACATCTACCAATTATATATACAAATATATATCATATATATTTTTATACATATATATATTGTGTGTGTGTGCGCACATGTGTGTGTGTGCGTGCACGTGTGTGTGTGTGTGTGTGTGTGTGTGTGTGTGTGTGTGTGTGTGTGTGTATATATATATATATATATATATATATACTTGCTGATGTTATCATTTTATTTTACAAAGACTATGGTTGGGAAAGCTGTTTGCCAACCCTAGACACCAGGTCTGTGACAGGAAAGTTGTTGCTCCTTACAGCACTAGGTGAGTCTTGCAAAAGTTAACTCTATAAACCCCATTGTTGCCAAAGGAACCTGAGGTCCAGAGATAAAGAAACTTATTAAGATAGGATGATATTTATCTGTAAAAGTTGTCAAGACTTCTTATACTAACTTTGACCATAATCCTTTACTGAATTAAAGCCTTACTTTCCCCAACTAAATTAAAAGTTCCCTAAGGATCAGAATCCATTTTATTCACTTTGGTGTACTCTAAGTACTCTAGCAGAGAATTATGTGCAAACTGTTCACCAATCAATCACAGATTATAGTCCAAGCAAAGGAGTGCCATTAGTTGAGAGCTCAGTCCAGAAAGTGTCCACTGTAGAACCTCAGCTTGTTCTTCCCAATCACATATGCGCCATTTATTATGGTTTATTTCAGATTGTCTAGCTCAGCTGGTCAACAACTCTCAGAGAAATTACTAGAATATGTACAAAGAAGCCTTAATGAACAATACTTTTGATGTCCAAAAAGGTGGTACACTGAATTATAAGAAGGGTGGAATCAAGCCAATGGGTCATTTACCTGAGACAGATTGGGGCATGGAGCTCCAGAAGCACAAAGTCATCCTGGAGCATGTGCCAGCCACCCAATTGAGTTATTAATATATGAATCTTGCCACTGCTCACCCACACTGCCTGCTGATTTTTATACTACGTTGCATAATTAATCTGTCAACATTCAGTGACAGGGTATAAATATTAATAATATGATCACACAGTTAGCTGTTCCCTTTAAAATTCAGCACTGAGGAGATAAATGGGCCACTTAATCTTACTAGATTCAGAAAAGGGAAGGAAAGAATGGGAAAGGAGGTGGAGACAGGAAGGAGAGGGAGAAGCAGAGCTTGCAAGCTAATTGGGAAAAGGAGCATCCTTATTTGAATCTGGTTTCACAGTTGTAATTTCAGATGAGTGTTTAAAAGCATAACACTTTAAAGCTAGCTTAGTTCTTTTATTCCAATAAGATAAACCTTTCTCTCTCTTTTTTCTTTTTACTCAAGGAACAGAAAGCTCTCATCTTTCCATCTAGCATTCCCCTTCTCTGGATCAGGGTGAGCAGCAGCAACTTCCAGGGGAGGCCTAAGCCAATCATCCTCTTTGTTTCCTGAAAGAAGAGAGAGATTTGTGTTCTCTTGGAAGGCTGACCAACAATAATTTATGAGATTCACAGGACAGTGGTGACATTAAAATGCAGATGTGATTAGATGAACCAGGGAGAGAATGCATGTCGTGTCATTATAGCTTTACATAAAGTGTCCTTGTTCATTCTGCTTGCCAAGTGTTCCCTGTTTGTATTAATCAAACAGCTCCTAAAAACTTACAGTTTTTAAGAACTTGACTAAACTGGCCTTTCAGTCTTCACTGTGCTGGTTCCTGGCTACCCAAACTGCCATTAGAGCTCACTCAGCTCTTCTCTCATCTTTCACTCTACATATTAATTTATTCATTCAACAAATACTTTTTGAGCATCTACTTGGCAGTAGGTACCATACGAAAAGATATAAGAGATTAAAATTTTAAAAATCAAATGCAAATCAAGTACTAAATAGCAGCAGCTATTATACAGATAGGAAAAGTATTGGTTCAGAAAAAAATTGAGATGTAATTTAATCCATGTTTTTATATGAAATTTTACAGTGTCATTTTGGTAATTATATTTTTGTTGTGCCTTTTATTTATTTTTCCATTTTATTATCACTATATTTTTCCTCTATGGCATCATCAGCAAATAATAACATTGAAATGAAAACTGAAATAGACCTCCGAAGTTATCCAGTTCCACCAAGTCATTTCACAAATGAGAAAAATTGAAGCCCAGAGAAATTAAATAAGTTGTCCAGAGTCATAGTCTCAGTTACTGGAAATAGTAGGATTAGATCCAGGCCTCTCAACTCTCAGACTTAATTTTTTCATTGTCAATGTACCCTTTGATAAAAAATAAAAATGAATTTTAATTGAACCTTTTATCTTTGAATTCTGATATACAATTAGTAACACTACGAGTTGCTCTGAAGTTCTATAATCCTTTAAGCAGAAATCTACCACAATTATGTCCTACTGAAAGCATCTGAGGATAGCTTCCCTGGATATTGGATGACATTGGATTCTCCCCTCAAAGTCCATGAGTAGGTTTCTGGGGATCCCTACATCCTCTGAAACTTAGTTCATAATTTGGATGTATAGGTACATTTTGCAAAGGGTGGGATCACTCAGGTATTTTTGCAGGGATGATTTTATCATATTCTTCAAGATATGGCTGATGATAGTCAGATAAGAGGAAGAAATTTTTTACTGGTTTCCATCAAGCTGAGAGAGACCTCAGGGTTCCCCAGACTTTTCTGCTCTAGCTTTCTGCCTAAATGTGTGGTTTTTGACTACAGCAGAATGTTAATGAGGCCAGAACTCCAGTCTGTGTAATATAAATTAAGAAGCTATGGCAGATTCTGCCATCGAGTCTCCATCACTTTGTTTTACAGGGTTCAGAAATGAAAGAGATACTTTAGATTAAAAGATTTGTTTAATGGTCTGATTAATTCATTCCAGACAGACCGAAACTGTTCTAAGATTCTCCTTTTGCTCTTAACCTTTTCAGCTTGTTTTCATGCATGCTGACTTTCCTTGCCTCTTCTTCATTTTTTTTGTAGTTTAATATTCAGTAACTGCTGCTCTGATTCTATTGTAGATCACAAAGTGTGTGAGAAAAAAATGGAATGTGTGTGTGTGTGTGTGTGTGTGTGTGTGTGTGTGCATATATATGTATGTGTGTATGTGCGTGTCTGTGTCTCAAGAGAAGGGGCCAAATGCTTTTTCAAAATTCAGACCTGTCATCACAACAGTCATCAAAAAAGCATTATCAAGAGTTAACACTGTGGGTCTCGGTACACAATAGAGGAGCGTGCATTTCTCCTGATCTGTACTGTGGACATGAGCCCATTTGCTCACTGTAATTTGCCACATTAGTTAGTGGTGGAGAGTTCAGCCCCACATTGTATGTGAGATACTGGGAGCATTTGTGGTTTTAATGAACACAGGGAGTTTTGAGTAGGATCAGCAGGTGCCAGAAGTAGAAAGACCAAGCACAGCAGCTTTTTTATAAGACATTCGAGAGTTTTTTACTCTAGTATATTAATAGTGAGTTGTTTTCCTCCCTTTCCTCCTTTTAAGATTATTTACTAAAAGTCTCTTTCATACTTGATATCTGAAAAAATGGCTATGGCCTGTGCTTGATGCTGTGGATTTTAAAACAGTGGACAACCAAAAAAAAAAAAAATATATATATATATATATACATATATATATATATATATATCCCACAAATTCATTAGTTTTGAGATTCAAATGGACTCAGGATGGGTCTGAGAGGTACCAGATTGTAAGTTGGTAAGGATTTTTATGAAAATCAATAAATATTCCAAATCTATGTATAAGAGAGAGATAGGGAGTATGAGGATGTGCATGTTTAGCCCTATTTCATTTTTACCACATGCTGGCAAGTGTGAAAGGAGCTGAACGGTCTTAATTTTTTTTTTTTATTTTGGAAACTCTTAATAACTAAATAATTACAAATGACATTTTCTTAGCCAATAAGCAAGAAAAGATATACCAAGTGTATGCGCTTTAAATTCCTGACTACAGGAGCTTGTAAACAGAGTCAATGGGAAACTTTATATGTACATGTTAAAATATTGTAACTATATATGTTACATTTTTGTATTTATTTGCTTATGTTCTGTCCCTTCCGATAAAGAATTTGAGGCAGCTTATCACGTACTATCTAGTTAGGACTGTTTTAAAATTTAACATAAAAATAGTACCCAAGAAGAACAGGGAAAGGCAGGCAACCTTGTGTTCTTCACACCTGAGCAAGAGCAACAGTTAGTCATTTCTTCAGAACATACTATAGGCAGGCTTTTTGGAAGAGGAGGTATTGGGGGAAATTTTTTGAAACCAGCAGGAAAATAATCTTTAGGTTAACTTTTAAACCAGATCTCAGTACAAATTTAACATACCCCAGAGACCACAGACACAAAACTAAAGTGCCCAACAATTTCTTCTACCAGTGACAAGTGAGAGAAATAGTCAAGATAGCTTGCTGCTTCTGCTATATATATATATATATTTTTTTTCAGAGAATGAACAGCCAGAATAATTAAGTTGTTCAATTCAGAGAGGGCTGCCACATCTTTGTTTCATCTGCAGTAGCTCTGTACTACTCTGAGTCTCTCCAAATTTTTGAAATAAAAGTTTTATTTTACCTTAGATGAGAACCTTGGGCTACTGTCTGAGAGAGTTGGTAGTAACAAACTGACTAATTTAATATAGAGATGTAAATGAAGTGAAGGAGAGGAAGTAAATGTAGTTAGACTTAGAACTGCAGGTGTATCTCCTTGCAAAATCATGGTTTACTCTTGCCAACTAGGTTTCCATGGAGACAGCTCTGAACACTGGTGCCCAAGACATTCCATCAGCCCCTCTCTGGCATCCCCATACTCACAAATTGAGATGGATTATGCTAATGAGGCCAACTTTCCTATTGTTCTCACAGGTCAGTCTTCTCTTTGATGCAGGATGAATGTTTCTTAGTAAAGTGAGTGCTCATCAATGACAGTAGCATTGGCCAGAGAAAAGCTAATTCTGAAAAAGCATTTAATTATACTAAGATGTGACATCATTTATATATGACCTCATGGTTTTGGCTCCTTGACTTTTTTTTTTTTTTTTTTGGCAACTGTTGAGATTCAGTAGATATAAAGATCAAATCAATTGCCAAAGTTTACCCAAATATCTTCAGAAGAATAAAAGTTCTTTCTCTTGAAGATTCTTTTCTTTAAAAATGGGGGAAATGTTTCACTTATTTTCTTTATAACAATAGGTAGGCTGAAGCAAAGTGTTAGGAATAATTCTATTAATATATGTGTATACAAACATTTAATACATGATACACAGACTATTTAATGTATTTTCATTACTTTCAAGAAGCATAACAGCTTAGAGCCGAAACCTAAGTTCTACTTTTAGATCTGCTCTTAGCTCACTCTATAAACTCAGAAAGGTCAATACACCTCCTTGTGTCCCAGTTTATTTATGTTTAACTTCGGGGTTTTGGGAGAGTGTCCCTATAATCTTTTTTATTTCTAAATGTCTCAAAGTCCCTATTGTCTTATGTGAGGCAAGTTACAGCAAAAGAGTCAGAGTGAGTAATCCAAGAATTACCGGATACTATTTGAACACAAGTTACTAAACTTGGCCTTATTTGTGTTCATAATGACAAGAGTCATAAATTTCCCATGTGGCATAGTTCACTCCTTCAGTATATCAAATCTTCTGCCTTAATGGAGGAAAGCATAATAGACTAATGCCTCAAAGGCAATAAGTTATAACACAAGAGGCCAAATTTAAATATCACATTATAACAATTCCACAATGGATAATCATATTAAAATAATTATTGATTTTGCTAAGTGGCTTACTCCTTGCTATATTTTATTTCTGAACAAGTTAATCTCTATCAACTAAGCATTTTGGAGTCCTCTTTCTAAGTTCTCCAGGAACACAATTCAACAATAAAATTATCATAAGTAAAGATGTAAATATATCCTAAGCAAAAACTCTACATAAAAAAAATAAAGGTACAATACTACTCAAAAGCACATTTCCTAATAATATATTCTTCCAAATAATCCCCTTCTTTAAGAGCATAGACTTGTTAGCTAGAATTATTAAAAATCTAAGTGAATCTAACTAAATCTTTAAACCCAGTGGAGAATAGACCACCATGCATTAAAATAAGCTCTGAAATCCATTTGATCCAAAATACTTTTTCATTTAGCAACTGCTATGGGAATAATTTTTTTAAAAAATCAATTTAACTTTATTACTTTTCAGTGGATATTTTTATCTTACAGGATTTCTAAATAGAGGTTTCAACCACTCTGATTCAGTGAGATGGGCCAGAGAAGCAAAACTGATTTACATACTAGCAATGAATGATGGAAGACTGAATGTCCAGACCAAAAAAACAATAGAACTCTGACCCACAACCTGCAGCTACCTGCACAAGAAAACAACCTATTACCTACAGTAACCAGCCCAGAGATGAATCCAGGATACTACAAGTCAAACTTGTAGGAAGACAAGTTTCTATCTCTACCAAAAACTCAGGATGCTGAATAATAGCCCCTTTAATTTTCCCAGGTGGCCAGGACTAAATTAATAACTGACAATTTCCCTAATTCTTGTCCCTGCTTCAAACATTGGATCAACTAGAGAAAGCCAAATATGTACCCATAGCCAATTGCATAGGATGTCCCACTTCTAGTTAGCCAACCTACAGCTTCCCCGTGCCAACAGCCTCCACTTAGGACACAATGGAAGCCTTCCTTTTCCTCCATTATAAAGATTTCTTACTCTGCCTGCTCTGAGTCTCTGCCACATACAAGTGACAGTGGTTGACTCCTTGCTATAGCAAACTCTGAATAAATAGCCTTTGTTTGTTCTCCTTTGGTTGGTCTTTATTTCCACAATGATAATTTCTTTGAAATGTTTATTTTCTTTTAAATTGGTCACACGATAGTCTTAATGTCATGTACACATAATTTATTTGCTTAGGAAAAAAAAATATTGCTTATGTTGCACCAAAAGAAACTAAAGTTGTGTCCAGGTAGCATTTTCATAAATAACGGTAATGCTGATGCTAATGTCACAATGATGACCATTACACAGCAGCAAATGACTCAATCTGTCTCATTGTGCCAAGAACCCATCAGAGTACTTAACATGTATTAATTCATTTACTTCTCAGAGCATCCCAGTGCCGGGGGTCTTATTAGCTCTAATTAGCACATAAAGAACCTGAGAGGTCAAACATGTGCTCAGTATCACCAGCTAGTAAGCAGCAGACCCAGGCTTCTAACAACAGGCTGGCTCTAATAGTCATGTTTTTTGCCCCTATAGACCTTGTCCGAGTTCATGAGGCTTGTCCTGGCTTAAAATGAGAGAAGCCTATAGAAAAAGAAACTTTGCCGAAATGATTCTAGAAAATAGCAGCAAATTTACCTTTTTCTCATTTAAAAGATACAGATAAACAAAAACCAGATTTAGTGAAAATTTCACCATTAAATATATAATGTAAAAACCAAATTATCTATAGAATACAAAATATTTTTAAAAGGATAAAAAGAAAGGTTATATCAATAGGCTAGTATGACAAATTCTGTGCAGCAGAAGCACACTGCTGCCTAGGACTTGGCCCCTCTGATTGCCAAGATTTAAGCTTTTTCTATGCTGTATGTGACAGGCAAGTATATCTTGTAGAAAAGTTCATAGATGATTCTGATGTGTATCTAGAGAAGAGGACCTCTGTTCTAAATATTTCAAATAGCCACTCATCTCTGGTCATATAAACAAAGAACACAGTGAAATAATAGAAATTTTAAAAATTCATTCAAGGAGTTTTAAATTATATAAGCACAGAATTCCATGCTCAAATTTCTGTGCCTAATAGAACTCTGGTTTGGGGATTTTAGCAATCACTGCTCACATGAACACTGGAAAAAATATTAAGCAAAATTAAACATCCCATCTACCAGAGTGTCACAATTTGTTCCATTCCATCTCCATCTGCTCTCCTCAGAGACCAGCAGAGTCTGTAGAATTTTTCTTTTATTAGATTTTTCCTCAAGCTTTGAAATCTTTTACTATGTGGTTATCATGGAAGGGAAGACTAATGAAAATTGTCATTAATAAAAGTAAATACTGTTCATTAACTTTAGCTGTAACTCATCTAAAAGCTAAAATAACTTCATAATTAAGTACTAGCCAAAATTAGGCATTGGATTATAATACTTAATTTAAAATTGCACACAATAGTACAAATCTAAGGTAATAACTAAAGTGAAAAGAAATGGGAAAATGATATTAAAGCTGTAGATATCTTTTAGATAATTCAAATAAAATAAGTGATTTCAATGTCACTTCTAAAGAAAATAAATAGCTTTGATTCTGACATCTGACACTTCCAGTGTGGTTCCCTTTACCTTTTCTTATCCACCTGGAAGGTAAAGATAATAACATTTAACTTTTGTACCTCTCAGGAATACTAATAATTTATAATGACTTTTCGATCACTATGAAAAAGCTGCATTAGGGAGCAAATTGTTACAAAACAGATTTTGGTGCTATAATTTGTGGACTTAAGTTGGAACCTATAGCTATTCCTTTATCTAGTCACCAGACATGCATATAGAAAGTATTCAGCAGTGTCTACAAACTGAATACATTTCCCTTCTTATGTATAAACACTGCTTATTTATCAGTCTTCAAAAGTGGCTCCCTACCACTCAGAGTTACACAGATGAATTTCAAAGCCTTTTCAATCTCAAGCCCTTCAAAGTGTCTATGGGGTTATCAAATGAGAGGAGAGTCTGTGTAGGGAGAGGCCGGCATGGAACATGCAGAATGAAAGTTCATCTAGTCTAGACCAGTTTAGTTGTCAACACCGAGAAGCCTTGCTAAACAAAGATGGTGGGGACTCACCTCAGAGTTTCTGACTTAGTAGGTGTGGGTTTGAGCCTGAGAATTTGCATTTCTAAAACATTCTCACATGATCTGTTGCTGCCAGTCTGAGGACCAGGCTTTAAGAACCAGAGGTCTAGATTAAAACCTCCAATATTCTCTGGTAACTAGGGATGTTTATTCTAGCATACATTATGCTATCAACAGATTGTACTTAAATTTGACATGACCATTAGCCACAGACATTTTAATCGTTTGACTGGCTATACAAGTGTGACAAAGTCTCTAAGCAGAAACATTTACCTTGCTAATAAATAGACATATTACAAAATTTATTTATTTTATAAATAATAAATAAAGGATGAGAATCCTTTTGGTTGTAAGCAAAGAACTCCTTATGAAGACTTTCTACTAACAATTCAATCTTTACTGAGGGAAAATTACACAGCAAGATTTAGTTGTTACATCTGTAAAATGTAGAGAATAATCTTGACTTATCTAACCAGCAGGGCCATTGTGAGCATCAGGTCAGCTGATAGTAAGAAAGAATACTTTAACACTATAAGCATTGTGCAAGTTTTCTGTAGTCCCCAGGAATATTTTATGAATGTCTCTTCACAGCTGATAGAGAAGGTCTCTATCCATTGCAGAGTCTTGTGCTCAACTCTTAAATGTTAAATTTCTTTAGAACTTAGTACTGGGCCCTTTTCTTCTCTGATTATAGAACTCTTGTTCTAAGTGAACTTATTCAGTCCAATCTACCTGATAAAAACCCAAAGATTTGTCTCCCAGCCGGAATTCTTTTTGGGCTCTTGACCTATATACCCAACAAGCTCCCTTGCATTTCCACTAAAAGATTTCAAAGGCATCTCTAATATGTCCCCAAATGAGTTCTTGTTCTTTTCTCTGAATTCTGCTCTTTCTCCAGAAAATGGTGTTTCCATCTATCTAGTTCATTTCACCAGAAACTTGGGAATCAAACTTGACACCTCTCTCATTCTCACCCTCACATTCAATCTATCAACCAGTCTATGGATTCTGTCTCCCAAATATATTTCTAATCTGTGCACTTCTCTCTCTATTCTCATTACGGCCATCCTGATGTCAGATAACATCATCTGTCTCCAGGACTAGTGAAAAACCTTCCCCTTAATTAGTCTTCTCTCTTCCCCTCTTTCTCTGACACAAACTTCCCCTTATAGTCTCATCTCACACAGCAGTTACTGAGATCTCTGAAATTTCATTGTCATAACCATCATCATTATCATTGTCATCATTATCATCTAATATTTATAAATCACCTTTTACAGTACAGACACTTTGGAAAGAACATCATATCTAATTAACTTATAGAACTATAACCTTTTAAAGTATCATCATCTTACTTTATAAAGATGAAGAAGTGAAAACACAGGGAGTTTGAGTAAGTTATCTAAGGTTGCATAGCATGTAAGTGGCAGAGCTGTGATTCAAACTCAGATAGTCTGAGAGAGTATCCACATATAACACTTCCTCTCACATGTTCTTAAATATGCCATGTGTTGGCTTCTGTAATGGGCTCCCATTGTCTTTAAGATCAAACCCACTGTCTTTACCAAAAATTTCAGAGCATTACCCAACCTGGCCTTGACATTCTACACTAGCTTCACTTTCACACATTCTTCCCTCTATGTGCTATGAGTCAGCCATGTTGAATTTATTCATCTTTGTGCATGTGCCTGTTGCTTTGCTTCAGGGTCTTTAAACATGTCATTTCCTTTTCTGAATTTCATTGCTTTGGGGAGGCTTTCTCTGACCCAACAAGTCTAAATTAGGCTTTCTTCTTCTGTTATTATATCTTGTGTTTTCTTTGATAGCTCTCAACATAATGTCTAATTGTTTATTTATGCAATGATTTATTGCATATCTGCCTTTGTGGGGCAGGACCAAGACTGCCCCATTCACTACTGCCAAGGCAGTGTCTAACAAACCCAGTGAAATATGAACATGAATGTCCAAAAAGAAAACAATAAATAGAAAATGAGAAGGTGGAAAAATAGACTATCGATATATTAGGATGTAAGGAGATATAAAAGACAACAGATGCTTAGAAAAAGGGCTGAACATGAATAAGAAGAGGTTTAATTGATAAGAGAATCCATCCAGTTGGTTTGGACAAAAGATGATGAGGACAGAATTTGATACTTCAGCTGAAGGCTTAAGAAAAGGGACTAATATGAGCAATTTGGGGACAAATAAACCTCAAAAAATAGAGTGGTCCCTCAGAGAAGTCTAGGCCTGAACCTAGAGGTCATACTTAGAAAATCAAACAGAAAGAACATTACTTCCCATGGGGAGGGAAGACTCAGAGAAAGAGCTCAAATCAGAGGGGATAGAGGGAGTCTGAAACAATATACATAGAAGAAACCCTAAAGGCATTTTCTGTAGTATTCAAAGCAAGTCTGTCCATTGTGCCATTACCTAACATAAGCATCAGCCCTCTTGATCTAGCTAAGGGGTACTTGGCTGCAGGCATGTAAACTCAAAGGGCCCATCTGAACACTGCCTTCAGCCCTGACTGCCTTCAGCCCTGCCTTAGACCACAGAAACCTTATCCCTGGGCATTATCTCTGATACTTTAGTAAGGCATTCCACAGGACTTGCAAGTAATCAGGACCACAGGGTTTAATTTCTTCAAAAATGTGGAAAACAGAAAGGCAGGAAAGTGGAAAAACCAAACAGCATGGAACAACAGGGGCTGTGTTCACTTTGCTGGTGCCCTTAACTAGAAATTCTGGGATCCTCTCAATAGAGCAGTGTGGTAGCAGGTGTGAGAGCTGGTCTCTGCCATGGAAGATGCCACATGTGGCTTTCATTGAAATGAATTTGGCATCAATTTGCAGGAATCACAGTAGAAATGGTCTGCTGTAGACAGAAAATGTGCAGGAGTTCTGTTTCTACCTTTTCAACCCAAGGTTTACATACATACACTTATCTGCCACTCAGACAAGGACCCACTTAGACTGCTGACTGGAACAGCTACCCACCAATATTTTGGTTACATTGAAGAAGTGAGAACAGTGCCATCCTCCACAGAAATTATACCAACAATAGGGCCAGGGTAGAAAGGGATTTACATTCTGGCTCTAGTGTGAGGACAATGTGAAAGACCCTGTAGGCAGAGCCCTGGCACAGTAATTAATATGTAAATAGTAGCAGCAGAGCAATAGTGTGAAGCCTCTTCATTCTCTTTTTTTATTTTATTTAAAATAGGGCTTTGTGACTTGCTTATTCCACCTTTACAATACAAAAATGAAGGACATTGTTTTGGTGAAATGAAAGGTAATCATTGCTATTACAATTGTTGCTGTTTTCTGTGCTAAAACAAGTTATTTCACCTCCTTTGGTCCTCACTGCCACCACTCCCTGCAAAAATGGAGGGGTTGGGATTAGAAGGAATTAAAATAAACTTTGATCTATTTATGGTAAACACTTCATTATATTGAGAACTTTAACCACCTCTCTCAAAGCCTACACAATTTTGGTTTAAAAAAAATGATGAAATTAAAGTTTGAAATAATTAAGGCCTTTGGTAATTCCCACCTTTGCTCTCCTCAGAGGAGAGAGATGATTGATCTCCCATTTCCCCAGACACCTATTTCCATGAGGAAGGCTTTGGGCATTTGTACATTTTTTTTTTCTTTCCGGGATTATAGTTCCATAGATCCCTCTAAAAAGCCCCCTTTGCTGGCATAGGAAATTTAAAAGATAAGCAGGCCAGGAAGGAAGGGTGGAAGGCTGTGGAGGAGGGAGTTACAGCCTGCCCCCCCCCCACACACACACACCCCAACTGTCCCTCAGACATCGGCCCTGCTGAGTGAAGTGGAAAGCGTTCTAGGAGCTCTGTGTGTCACATTTAGCTGAATGAAAGGGTGGCTCCAACAACCCCCTGCCTGTCAATTGTGTTTGTCTATAGTCCATGGAATTTTTATTATTCATTATTCTCTAGGCATGGACAGCACAGTAGCACCAGCCTCTGTCTAATCCCCACCTAATAATGTATTTCTGATAAGCATGATGGAGCCCAATGCTCATGACAGGATTCACATTTCCATTTGGATAAAGTGCCACTTACATGAAGCAGGCATTGTAAATTTAGATCACAGAGTTTGCAGGCAGCAAACTCAGGACTGAATTGCACTGGGGACTATCGATTGGAGTCTGGGGGCATCTCCAGCTCCATCATTCCACCATGCCAGACAGAGGAGAATTGGCCACTC
Organism: Macroglossus sobrinus; assembly: GCA_004027375.1. Lineage (NCBI taxonomy): Eukaryota > Metazoa > Chordata > Mammalia > Chiroptera > Pteropodidae > Macroglossus > Macroglossus sobrinus. The sequence goes on from PVKZ01001996.1 coordinate 83,682, forward strand.
TGAATGTTGACATGAAGAGGACTGATCAGAATCAGCTACCTTCCCTAACCCTGTGCCTTTCATTTGAAACCTGCAATAGGTGAAAGAGCCACGCAGGTACCAGAGACTACGGCGGTCCTGAATCAAAGGGAAACAGAGACCTGCTATAGTTCCTTTCCCAAGGCCAGAATTCATTCAAAAGAATCACCAGTCTTTACTCACAATTTATAGTCTTCTATATGCATATGTTTAATTGCACAAGAAAATATTTATACAGCATCTTGTCAAATATTAAAAGATGTCTCAGGGCAGGAGCCTCTCTCATTCTGTCCCTGTGTGCTTAAAGCCAACGGCACTGTATCTGACACATCTGTGAATTGTTCAACATCACTTGTGAAAGAGGCAGGCTTAGTATCAGTCAGGGGGATCAAATCAATTCTGATTGGTTGAGGATATTTAATACTCTTTGGGGCTAATGCCAATTCTATTTTTCTAACTTAGATGTAACCTGAAACTGACTGCCTCTCAGGGCATGTACAGTCGTCAGCTTGACAACAGAAGCACATACTCATGATGTCAATGTCATATCCTCTGTATTTCTAAATTCTGTCTTCATATCTCAATCCTACTAGAGCCTAGGTCAAGCCTCCTCAACTCCTGCTGAGTTCTCACTAATAACTTCCTACCAAAACTTCCTTTCCTCAAATCTTGCAGGTCAGTCTTTGCCCCCTGCAATCCTTTACAGCATCCAGGTGACACAGGGGCCTGACTGCATCTCTACTTGCTTCCAGATCTGCTGTGGCTCCCTATGCTTATAGACAAAGTCAGTTACTGGACCAAGCTCTCCAAAGCCCTTCAGGTGGAGTCAGTTGACACTCCAGCCTCATCTTCTAGCTGGCTAATTGCAAATATTTACATATTTATTTACTTATCCTTTCTTAACAATGCAACTCCTCTTGAATTTCCTATTTCTAGTCACATGCTGTTGTTTGTGCCATCTCAAACATCTACAGTCTCAATTTCCTCATGTCTCCAGGTGAACTCCTTCTTAACATGGAAGCTACAGATGAATTAGTGTTCTATTACTATATTTCTAAAATACTCTTAGCACATTTCTGCATGGCATTTACCACATTTTACTCTAATGCTTTCTGTAAGAATATGTTTCTCATACTAGAACTGAATTCTATGTGCTCCTAACATCTGTGAAACCTAGGACAAGAGTTTGAATGAAAGACTACATGCCATGTCTAAACATGTTAACATTATAAATCAAGCCATCCAATTGTTAATTAAAATATTTTCTATGTTCCAACCAGCATAAATGCCTGCAAGCCCAGCTCTAAATTTAGAGCCTCAGGGATCTTAGCTTGAATATGCTGGTGCTATGAGAACTCTCCTGTTTCCTGGCCTTCTCCTTATCTCCCCTTTCCTCTGGATCCACTTCACTCTGAGAATGACCCATGTGCACATGTAAGGGCACCTCTAGCCACTCCTTCAGGCTCTGTCTACGAAATTTGCAAATGTCCACCACTTGAACCTGAAGGTACACCATAGGTTATGCCATACTCCTGAAAGGGCAGCCTTGGGGAATGGGCTTGAATGGCTTGGCATGGAATTTTTTTACCAGTACTCAGAGCATTTTCTAAAGGAAGGCCCCAGGACCAACTGGCCATATCCTCTGGAACTATATTTTTCTCGATTCAAGGGAAGAGGCATAACCAGAGGGGCAGAGTGGGGCTTCCAACACAGAGCATCCCTCTTGCCTAGGCGGAGGCAACACTAAATCCTAGCCCACTGCTAGCATACAAAAGGAACTCAATAACTGTTAGATGAATAAACAAATAAGTGAATAAATCATTATTTACAAGCACATATAAAGTTGTACCTTACTAGATAACAATCTGTAACATAAAGCCTACATGTACTACTTAAGAATAATGAGAATTGGGCTCTGAGTTTGGAAAATGTTATGTATTTAAATATTATCATGAACTTCACCTGCTAAAGTTAGTCAGAGTTAAATATTTTATGTAGCTACTGAGTTCATTTTTGCATTAAGGTAATACAGAATGATTATTGACTCTAAAGTCAGGTATAATCTTCATGGGCCTTAGTTTCCCTATCTATTTGGTGGAAATATTAATAACATTAAATGTTGAAAAATATAAGTAGAGAATGTAGCACTGGGCATGGCAAGTAAATATTGTATTGTTTTGTGTTGTTTCTCATTCTTTCAAATCTTAAAGAACAATTCTATGAGTTGTATACTATGGGGCTAGCTAAATAGACACTCAAAATTTTGTTGAACTTCAATAAATGGAGGCAAAAAAAGTGCACTAAGAGACATATGGTTTGGCAGCATGGGAAACTCAAGTAATAAAAGACTTACATCTACCTTCTGCAAACACATAGAAATGTCAAATATTATATAATAGAGTATGATACAAATAATTAAATATATACCTGATTTCAAAGGAGAGATTAATTCCCTAGTGCCAAGAAACCAAAACATGAAGGAACTCAAAACCAGAACACTTCACTGAACTGATGCTGAAGGAGGTTATTAAAGTTAGATATAAACTCTGGAGCTAGAAGATAAGGTTTAAATATCCATACAGAAACAGATGTGGCAAATCAGTCATACAAAATTGGAAGGCAAAATTCATAGCCTTACTTGAAAATATTGCTCTCAAAGGCCTGTCAGTGTCATAGAATAAATAAATAAATAAATAAATAAATAAATAAATAAATAAATAAAATCCACAACCTACCAAACCCGGAGAAGTAGAGTATTGTCTACTCTGAATTCTTAGTAAAAGTAACTTAGAAATGGGGGTCTTAAAAACTTATATCACATCTACTTGTAGCATCTGAAATCTCATCATGCTGAAATCTCATATAAACTTTGGTCTAGGAACTTTGAAACACCTGGAGCCTCCATAAAGCAAACACAAAAATATGTCCTTAGGAAACAGCCACAATCCAGAGTGCATGGATTCAACAGGAAATAGAAAAACAAGTAGAAAACAATTGCTGTTGAAATGAGCATGCCACAGAAAAGTACAAGCATTGAGAAATTAAATGACCTTTCCAGGAGTCAGTGAAAAAAAACAAAAGAAAGTACCAGCACATCAAAACCAGAGGTAAAAGACAATACATTTATTATGTTTAAAGTAATTAAAACAACAAAAGAAGAAACAAAAATTAATGGGATGCTCTTTTAAAATGAAAATAAACAGCTTTGTATTTTTTGTTTAAAAAAAGCTTACTGTTCACTAAATGCTATGCACAGTGGCGAACATTTTTATGGATTAGCTCATCTAATCTTTTAATATTTATAACAGTCCTTTGAAGGATATATTGCAATTATTCCAATTTTAGAGATGAAAAAACTGTGATACAGAGAGAGATTAAATATTGTTCATGATCGTATAGTACTTAAGCAATGAAGTTAGAATTTAGGCCTAAGCTGTCTTACTCTAGAGTATTCCTTTAAACACTGCTGTAAAGAGTGAAATTTAAAGAAATAAAATGACTAAGCAGAAGATTAGATACAGTTAAAGAGAATAATAAGAAAATGAAAAAAAATTTGAGGAATTCATTCAGAAACATCATGGAGAGATGAAGATATAAAAAAATATAAATTAAAGAGTGGAGGATATAATAAAGATAAAAAATAAACTGAGGAGTCCAACATATTACCAATTGAGATTTCAGAAGTTAGAACCATGAATACTACTCAATCCTAGAAAGAAAAAAAATAGAAAATTAGTATAAACTGATACATCATAATAAAATTACATTACACCAAAGACACAGAGTTTACCTTAAAAGTAACAAGAAAGAAAATATGTAGATCACTTCAGAAAGAACAAAATACACTTATAACAGCAGATTTTTTTTACTAGCAAAAACAAAAGGCCAAAAAAGCATTAACAATATAGTCAAATTAGTAAGATAATTTAAAAACAAAGAAAAATCATCAATCTATACCTTCATACTGGAATAAAATATACACATGAGAGAAGCCTAAATAATGTTATCACCCAAGTGAAGAATAAATTTGTGAAATTGACATTTATTCTAAAAGGCATATGGAATTTCAAAAGACAGACAATATTGGAGGAAAAAAGGTAGGAGGATTCACATTTCCTAATTACAAAATTTACTATAAAGCAACAATAATCAAGAGGGTATAACACTGACACAAAGATAGACATAGGTATATAAAAGAATTTAGAACACAGAAATAAACCCAGATATCTATGGTAAACTGATCTTTGATAAGAGTGTCAAAACTATCACACGGGAAAAACAGTCTTTTCAACAAATTCTTCTGAGAAAACTGGATAGCTACTTGCAAAGAATGAAATTGGATCCCTATCTCATATCATATATAAAAATTAACTCAAAATATATCATAGACCTAAATGAAAGAAGTAAAATTATAAAACTCTTAAAATAAAACATAAGAGTAAATTTTTATGACCTTGAATTTGGCAAATAATTTTTATACATGGCATCAAATGCACGAGCAGCAAAAGAAATAAAAAGCAAAATTTTACTTCATCAAATTAAAAATGTTTTTTGCTTTAAAAGACAACTAAAAATGTGGGGGGAAAGCCACAGAAGGGGAGAATATATTTATATCTGATAATAGGTTTGTATCTAAAATATATTTTTTAAATAATGGCTATAACTCAATATTTAAAAGTCCACAATTAAAACACGGGCACAGAATTTTAATAGACATTTCTCCAAAGAAGATATGCAATTTACTAATGTCAAAGGAAAAGATGCTAAACATTATTAATTATCAGGGGAATGAGAGTCAAAACCAAAGTGACATATCACTTCACAATAACTAGTATGGTTGTAATCAAAAAGACAACAATAGTGTTAGTGTGTACTTTAAGAAATTGAAATACAAGTATTGCTAGTGGGAATGTAAATTGGTTCAACTGCTTTAGTAAGTATTTCATCAGTTTCTTAAGAAGTTAAATATATAATTTCCATGACCCAGAAACTCTACTCCAAGATATATATATATATATATATATATATATATATATATATATAAACATTCACATAAAAACTTGTGTCTTACTGTTGTTCTTAGCATCATTAATCATAATAGCCAAAATGTGAAAACAACACAAATGTTCACGAACTGATACATGAAAAAAACATAATTTTAAGTTCAGAAAATAGAATATTATTTAGGTATAAAATGGAATAAATTATTGATATGTACTCCAAGAAGCCAGTCACAGAAGACTATGTATCATGCGGTATGCGATATAGAATATAAAATCATATTATATGATTCCATTCATACTCAAATCCAGAACAGAGCAATCTGTAGAAACAAAATACAGATTAGTGGTTGTTTAGAACTAGGAGTGCTAGTAGTGTTGGAATTGATAGGAGAGGGGAACATGCTTTATTTTATAGGTAATACAAATGTTCTAAAATTGACTCTGGTGATGGTTGAACATATCTGTAGATAGGCTAAAAAAAAACACTGAATTGTACATTTTAAATGGATAAATTGTATAATATGTAAATTATATCTCAATAAAGCTGTTAAAAAAGAAAATAATGAATTTATTATTTTCAAAACATTACTAAAGGTTATACTTTAATAACAACAAAACAAAGGAATTTGAACCCAGAATGAAAGATAGACTGTAGGAAACAATGGTCAAAGAAGAAATTCATGAATATAATAATATCTATAAATAAAAAATGACTATACAAAAAGAATAAGAACCTAAATATTCTGTGGTAAAATTATTGTTTACAAAAAAAATAAATATAGCCGTTAACTTTATAATTTTTAATAATCCACATTATCATTTAATATAACTATATATATTAATATATTAGATATTAATATTTAATCCTAATGTGAATAATAAAATAATATTATATATTAATTTAAATTATATATAATTATACAACTTAGGACTGAGAATGTGGTTAGTTTTTTTATACAAGTTAGACATACTTGAAGAGAATATGCATTCTCTAAATTTGCGGTAAAATATCTTAAATACATTTTTAGAAAAAGATTGCACATGTACACACTACACATACACACACATCCAACAATATGCTGTTTACAAGAGATGTATATGAAACAGAGATCTTAAAGTTTACCCAAAAAAGTACATAAACAGTCCAATAGTTTTAAGGGGTAATTTGGTACAGCAATGCTAATATAATTTTAAAAACTAAAACAACTTGTTTTGTGTGTGATGACTATATGTCAGACTTCATACTAAACCCAGTAACCAACTCATTAACTTATAGTAACCTTATGAGATTCCTCCTAGAAGAATTGTAGAGAAACTGGAGAAGTTCAAAATTTCAGTGTTAAGTTTTCAGTATATTTTTTCTCATAAACCAATACAACAGGCAGACAAAATATAATAACCATATTTGACTAATCACACATAGATAAAACCTTGCACCTCAAATTTACAAACGACATACTTTCTTCAAGTATATCTGATTTGTATAAAAAGACTGGCTATTTCCTAGAGCATAAGCTTAGTATCAAAAGTCTACCAAAAATTCACTACCATAAAGACCCTGTAGTAAAACAAAATAAAATGAAATTGTTAATTAATAAGTAAAAAATGGTGAGAGAAACCAACTACAAACTTCTGTTTAAATACTACAAAACTTATCTCTAAATAATTCATAGGTCAAAGTAATTATTTTAAAAAATTATAAAATATATAGATCCAAATGACATTGAAAATTATACATATAAAACTATTTGAGCATTATATAAAAGGAAATGTATAACCTTAAATGTATACATTAAAAAAAGAAAATTGGTGATTTAAATGGTCAATTTATGAGAAAAGAACATTATAGTAAACCTAAAAAAAGAAGAAAATAGTAAAGACATTATTTATTAATGTTATTTATATAATAAAAATATAATTTATATTTTTATAACATAATGTAATTTATTTATAAAAGTATTAATTACAATTTATGTAATATATAAGTAATATAATAGAGGATCAGTAAAAACTATTTCTTGAAGAGAATAAAAGAATATGCATTTTATAAAATTAATCATGAGTAAAGATAAAGTGAAAGTGAGCAAATTAGTAGTGAAAGATTGTTTATAATGAAAATTCAATATCAATATTTTAAATCATAAGAAAATATCATGATTTACTTAATTCCTATGATGTAAAACATAAAATGAGCAAATTTTATTTAAATATTGTATGATCAGTATTGACTCATGTAAACATTTAAAAAAGCTGATTATGATTTTGCTTTCATGGGAAATCTAAGAAATAAAAAGAACAAACTAATCAAAAACAAACTCAGAAATATAAAGGACAATCTGGTGACAGCCAGAGGGGAGGAGTAAGGGGAATGCTGGGAGAAAGTGGTGAAGAGTTAAAGAAGTACAAATTAGTAGTTGATAGATGGTCACAGGGATGGGAAGCACGGCATAGGGAATGCAGTAATGTAATGGCTATGTGTAGAGCCAAAGAGGACAGAGTAATCAGGGGGATCATTTCATGAACTATATAAATGTCTAGCCAATGTAGTGTATACTTAAAATTAACAATAAAATTCTTTAAAAAAAACTGATTAGCCTTATCAGTAGTAAAGCAGTCAATAAAAATAAAAATTATGTTCACAATAAAGCACTAGATGGTTTGCATGGTAGGTCTTAGGAACTCATTAAACATCCATAACTCCTATGTAATGCAAGCTCTTCCAGATAACAACAAAAGGGCACAGGCACAATGTGTAGGTAATTGTGGTAGCCAGCTCCAGGATGGCCCAATGTTCTTAATACCCTTGTTTTTAAGCCCCTCCCATGCTGAATCATGGCAGGTCTGTGATCCACTGACAAGTGCGGAAGTGTCACTACATGACTTACAAGGTAAGTCATAAAACACACTGCAGTTTCTGCCTTGAATTACTTTTTCTGGTGGAAACCAAAAGCTATGTCATGAGAATACCCAAGCAACCCTGAGAGAAGTTCTTGTGCAAAGGTATTGAAGCTTCTTGCCAACAACTAGCACCACTTGCCAGACTTCTGAGTGGACTCTCCAGTCCTATTTGAACCTTCAAACGACTGTAGTCCCAGCTAATATGTTGATTGTGAGAGACCTCAAGCCTAACTGTCCAGCCAATTTCTGATGTATAAAAATTTTGAGAGAGAAAAAAGAAGTTCATCATCTTTCTAAGACACTTGGTTTTGCTGAATAACATACATATCAATAGATAACTAATTAATTAGCATATATTTGATACACACTCATAAAGGGCAAAACACATAGGTCAATCTTATAAACAAATGAGAAAGAATTCTAAGTAGAATATCAGCACATCGAATCCAGCAATATTTGTGTATCTGCATGTATGTGTAAGTAAAATCACTCATATAAAAGAGGATTTATTTTAGGAAAGCAAGTATAATTAACATCAGAAAAATCTTTCAATATAATTAAAAAATTTTTTACCATTCAAAAAATTTTTAAATGGTAAAAAATATTAAATAAAATAAATTTCATTTATTTTAAAAAGAAAAATACTTTAGCATTCAGAAATACAAGTAGTCATCCTTAAATAACCCTCCACCCCCTATAAAAGCATCTCTCTCAAGACTACAGTAAATGTATTTCCTGGTGGTGAAACATTAAAAGCATTTTTTTCAAAGTAAGGTACCATATAGTCACAAGGCTGTAAAGTATAACATAGGGAATACAGGTGATAATATTATAACAAGAATGTATAGTAACAGGGGGTACTAGTCTTATCTGGGGGATCATTACATAAGTTATATAAATGTCTAACCACTATGCTATACACCTGAAACTAATATAATATTGCATGTCAACTGTAATTAAAATTCTTAAAAATAATTTTAAAATGCAAAGTTTTTATGACCTTGGTACAAAAACTATGCTTGCTAAACTTCTATTATTTAACATTTCACTTAAGAGTACAGACTGTAAAATAAAATCACCAAAAAATGGGTATATATAAATATTTTAATTATAATATTTATAAAATTATTTATATATAATTTTTCATTATGTATAGATATATGAATAATAATATTTAAAAACTCAGAGAATATATGAGAGTATTAAGTTTATGTGTCAATTTAGTCAGGCCACAGTACCCAAATATTTGGCCAAACAATATTCAAGATGTTTCTGTGAAAGGTAATTTTTGAAAAGAATTCACATTTAAACCAGTAGATTTTGAATATATCATGTTATCCTCTATAAAATGAGTGGGCCTCATCCAATAAATTGAAGGTCTTAAGAAACAGACTAATCTCCACTAAAAAAGAGAGAATTCTGCCAGCAGACTGCCTTGCCTTTGGACTTGAAATGCAACTCTTTTTCATTTCATTCTCTCTCTTTCTCTTTCTCTTTCTCTTTCTCTTTCTCTTTCTCTTTCTCTCTCTCTCTCTCTGTACACACACACACACACACACACACACACACACACACACACACACACACCTTAATTCTGTTTCTGTTTCTTTGGAGAATCCTAATACAACATACAAAGTAAGAGACCTAAAAAATTTTAAAAATTAAAGAAAACAAGATCAAATATGAACACAAGAACAAAATAATACTGCTTCTATACACCTGCAAAAACACTATTAGAAATTATAATTTCATTTATATGTGACACATATATGACTCCATTTAAAATGGTAGCAAAAATTAAAAGATGTTTAGAAATAATTTTACAAAAGATAAGAAAAATCTTTACACAAAAATTGTCTTTTGAATAAATATAACAAAAAAAGTTATACCATGTTCATAAATTTTAAGACTTAATACCTCTAAGATATTATTTCTCCTAAAACCGGAATATAATATCATGAATTCTGGTACACTAAGAAATTTAATAGATAGATTCTAAAATTTACATGGAAAACCAAAGGGCCAAAACAGGTCAAGATACATTTAAAGAATAAGAGAAAAGAAAGACTTGCCATGCCAGAATGAAGAATTACTTTAATACTACAATTATAAAAGCCCCCAATTATAAAATCAATGAGATAGGATGTAATAATAGAAAAATAGAGCAAAGGAATCAACCTACAAATATATAGATAATTGGTACAGAACAGAAGTAGCATTAAAATTCAGTGCAGGAAGAACAGAATAATTAAAATAGTAATAGGAAAATTTATAAAATTTGTAACATCTTTTATGTTACAAAAATAAATTAGTTTCTTAGACTAAATCTTTTGTAAAACATTTTGTAGAACAAAAGAGTACTAAAAGGTCTGAAGGAAAATATAGAGGAATGTATAGAAAAAGGTAAGTCAAAAAAACAGCAATAAACTGGGAGAAGATACTAGTTTATAGAATAGTATAAATTTTATTTCATACACCCATATATATTCCAAAATATATATTTCAAAAATATATGTGTGTGTGTATATATATATATATGTATATATATATATATGTATGTATATATAGAGAGAGAGATATAGATATATAGATATATACACACAATATAAACAACCCAACCAGAAAAAAAAATTAGACAAAAGATTGACACAGGCAAAAAACAGAAAAATAAGTCTGTATGAGCAAAATAGTTGTTCCACTTCACAGAGAAAGCATGGTAATATAAATTAAATCAAGAATGAGTCCACACTGTTCAGATTGAGAAAAAGAAAAAAAAGGGAAGAAGGCGTATGGTGGCAGGAAAAAGGGGTAGGAAGGAAAAAAAGGGAGGAAAAGGAAGAAGAAGAGGAGGAGCAGAAAAAGAAAAGAGAGAGAGTAAGAGAATGGAGTGAAAAAGGGGAAGATAGAAAATACCTGACAACACTAATTGCCAGAAAAGTTATGCCCAAAGAGGAAATCCTACATGACCTTTTTGAAGAGTTGACTGCTTCAAAAACAAACAAAGAAACAAACAAAACAAAACAAAAACAAAAACAAAGACCCACTGCTTAGAGAAGAATTTGTCATTAGAAAGTAAGCCCCCAAATTCTCATACCATCTAACAATTCCACTTCTTGGTATATGCCCTAGAGAATCCATCACACATGCAGTGATATCCTGAATATAAGTACATATAAGTACAGTACCTGTACGAACATGCAAATTGCTATATTAATTGAAAGAACAAAATTTCAGAAGCATTCTAAATAACCATCGTTAGGAAAAGAAAAATGAATATATTTATTCACTGAAATACTTCATAGGATGTAAAATAAACAGACCAAACATGCCTGTATCAACGTGGTTAAATCATGAAAATTATGAGTGGGAGAAAAAGAGAAAATTACAAAAGATATTCATAGTGATGCCAAAACAAAACTACATATTACTAATGGGCACAAAAACGTATAGAAAAACAATGAAAACATGGGTAAGAAGGACCCATATCAAATTTAGGAGAGTGGTAATATTTGGAAGAGGATGGAGAATAGAGTATGGAAAGGGCTTTATTGATATCTATTCATATTGTTTTATTTTATATACCAATGTATAAAACAAAAATATATTTTATATGTATTATATGTATATAGTGGTAGAAAATGTTAACTTTTCAAGTATCTTATTGATGAGTACATGAGTGTTAGCTGCCATTTATTTCATACTTCTGAATCAAATATTTCAGAATTTTAAGAATTTAGTAATGATTAATTTAAGATATTTTATGAGAAATATCCAAATAAAAATTCTGGTTTTTATTAGATCAGTTTTATTATAATTCACCCATTTAAAGTATACAAATCATTGTTCTTATTATTCATAGAGTTGTACAATAATCACTACAGTAAGTTTTAGAAAATTCCCACCTTTCATGCCATTGAGCAGTCACTTCCCATTTTCCCCTAACCACCATTCACTCTCTGCTCTAGTAAAACACTTATGTACTTTATAAATATTTCATATAAGTGAAATCATACTATATGTGGCAGGGGTTGACTAGATTTTTCACTTAGCATACTGTTTTCAGGGTACATTTATGCTGTAACATATATCAGTATATCATTATTCTTTACAGTTAAATAATATTCAATTCTATGCATATACCAAATTTTCCACTCATATCTTTCCACTCATAATTTGGTGGTTAGTTAGGTTGTTTTCACTTTTTAGCTATTTATAAATAATGCTGCTATAAACATTAGTGTCATATTTTTATGTAGAAATGTTTGTATTTATTTTTGATATATACCTAGAAATGGAATTGGTAGGTGAGTAGTAACTCCCTGTTTAACCTTTTGAGAAACTTCTGGATTGTTTTCCAATGATGTTAACCACTTTACCTTATTATCGTCAGCAATATATGGGGATTCCAATTTTTCCTCATACTTGCTAACATTTGTTATTATCTGTCTTTTTTTTTATTAATAGTCATCCTAGTGGTTGTGAAATAGAATCTCGTTGTGATTTCAATTTGTATTTCTCTGATGGCTAACTGAAGGATCTGTTAATGAGCTTAGTGGCCATGTATATATTCTTTGAAGAAATGTCTACTTTAGTTGTTTGCCTATTTTTAGTTGTTTTTTTTTTGTTTTATTATTATTAAAGAATAAGAATATTTAACATAATCTAAGTAAAAATTTATTATTAATATATGATTTGCAAATATTTTCTCTCATTTTGCAGGTTTTCTTTGGACTTTTTTTGATGGTGTTCTTGGAAGTCAAAAGTTTAAAAGTTTGATACAATTCAGTTTATTATTTTCTTTTGTCACTGTGCTTTTGGTATAATATATAGAAAAGATTTTTTTCTACCTATCATATTATGATATAAAAATATATACATTTTTGACTTGGTACATGGCTCTTTCTGGCACACATCTTCTAAACCCTTGTAATTTCCAATATAATGAGCTATAGGTACCATCTTTTGTTATAACTTAATTTCTCTCCCACCAGCTCCTGAAATAGCTACAGAGTCACAAAGACAAAAGGAATGTATTTTGTTATTTTTAATAAGCTCCTTTCAGCCACATCTAAGTTTATATGAGTGAGATGATTTTTGGAAAGCCCCTAGATAACCACTGAGTGGAAAGCTTGTCACCAGGGGAACCAAATCTAAAATTAGAGGGTTAGAAATTTCAGCCTTCACTCCCAAATTCCAGGGAGGGAAATGGGACCAGAGAATGAATTAACCACCCATGGCTAATGTTTTAATCAAATGTGCATATGTAAGAAAGTCTCCATAAGAATCCCAGAAGTACAGGGATCGAGAGTTTCCAAATTGGTGAATAAGAGCACAGCCATGTGCTGGGAGAATGACACAATCCCAAAATTCTACAGATACGGAAACTTCTGTTCTTGGGACCCTTCCAGACTTTTTATATCTCTTCAGCTAGCTGTTCATTTGTATCTTTTAATAAATATATCATTTGTAATAAACTAGTAATGTAGTAAGCAAACCGTTTTCTTGAGTTCTGTGAAGAGTTCTAGCAAATGATGGAACATGCAGAGGGGGTCATGGGGACCTATGACTTATTGCCAAGTTGGACAGAAGTTCTGGTTAACCTGTGCATTCACTGCTTGCAATTTACTCTGAAGTGAGAGGGAATCATGTGGGACTGAGCCCTTAACCTATGGTATATGCACTAACTCTAGGCAGTTTAGTGTTAGAATTTAGTTAAATTGTAGAACATTCTCTGATCAAGAATTGGTTGGTGTGGGGAAACCCCATACATCTAGTGTCAAAATGTTCTGAGAAGTGTTAGGTGTGAGGAGCATGGTAAATAGAGGGAGAAAGTGAGTTTTCCTTTCACTACCTCATGCCATGAAGATTTACTACTTAGTTTTCTATACAAAGTTTTATAATATTAGCTACTACGTATAGGCTTAGAATCCATTTTGACTTATTTTTTGTATATGTTATGAAAAAAGTTTCCAACTTCATTATTTGCATGTCCATATTCTATTATCCTAGCCCCTTTGTTGGAAAGATTTTTTTTCTCTCATTGAAAAGTTTTCTCAATCTAAGTCAAAAGTCAATAGACAGTTAAGAGTGAGGATTTATTTATGGACTCAATTCTATTGCATTGATCTATTGTCTATCCTTAAGCCATAATTGCATTTTCTTGATTATTGCAGTTTTGTAATAAGTTTTGAAATTGGGATGTGTGATTGCTCCAACTTTGTTAATTTTAAAGATTGTTTTAGCTATTCTGGGCTCCTTATTTTTATATAAACTATATCATCAGCTTATCTAAATCAAAAAAGAAGTCAGCTGGGATTTTGATAAGAATCATGTTGAATTTGTTGACCATTTTAGGAAGTATTGCCTTTTTTTGCAATATTAAGTCACCAAATATATGAACATTGAATACCTTTTTATTTACTTAGGTCTTCTTTTATTTCTTTTAATAATTTTTTAGTAATTATACTACAAATTTTTATTTTCTTTTAAATGTTTCTATAATTTAATTATTTTTGATATTATTTTATATGGAATTATGTACTTTTATTTTTGAAATGTTCATTGACAGTGTATATTAATTTTTTTGTTAATTGAATTATCCTATAATTTGCTTAGTTACTATAGTAGTTGTAATACATTTTTAGTGGATTTCTTAGGATTTTCTTTATGTACAATCATATTATCTTTAGATAGACCTCATTCTACTTATTACTTTCTAAGCTGAATGTCTTTGTTTTTCTTGACAAATTTCCCTAGCTAGACCCACAGTTCAATATCAAATGGAAGTGGTGAGAGCAGACATTCTTATCCTGTGTTTGATTTAGAAGAAAAAGCCTTTAGTCTTTCACCACTACATATGATGTAAGATGTAGGTTTTCTGTAGATGTCATATCAAATTTAGAAAGTTCCTTCTATTTTGATTTCTTGAGTGTTTTTAAGCAAAAAGTGGCATTGACTTTTGTCAAATGTTTTTCTGTATCAATGATATGATCATGCAGTTTTTGTTCATTATTCTAGAAATATGATCAGTTGCATTAATTGATTTTCAGATATTAAACAAATTTTATATTCTTGGTCATTGTGTATTCTTTTTATATATCACTGCATTTGGTTTGCTTGTATATTGACAAGCATTTTTGAATCTATATTCTAAGAGATACTGTCTTGTAGTTTTCTTTCACATGATGTCTTTGTCTGATTTTGGTATCAGAGTAACAAAGGCATCACAGAGTGAGTTGGAAAATATTCCATGATCTTCTATTTTTTGGGAAAAGTTTATGAAGAATTAATGGCATTTAAAAAAAATGTTTGGTAGATTTTACCAGTGAAGCCCTCTGGACTCAATCTTTACTCTGTGGATTGCTGTTTTGATTATTATTGTACTTATTTTCTTATTATAAGTTTACTCTGATTTTCAATTTCTTGAGTCAATGTCAGCAGTGTGTATGTCTCTCTAAGAATTTTCCTATTTAATCTAAGTTATCTAATTTGGAGGCATATAGTTGCTCATCACATTCCCCATATCCTTTTTGTTACTGTTAGGTCAGAGATAATGCTCTCTGTTCATTTCTGATTTTAATAATCTGAATCTGTTTTCTTTTTCTCTTGATCAGTCTAGCTAAAGGGTCTATTAGTCTTGTTGATCTTTTTAGAGAACTGACTTGTAGTTCTGCTTTAGAAAGATTTTTAACACAGACTTCCATTTGATATTTTTTATACCAGAACTGAAAAAAAAAAAATTCTTAAGACTCATGTTTGCAGAAAATATGAGGTCTTCCAGAATGAGAATACCAGTTCTCTTTAATTTTCTCTTTACACCAGAAAGAGATATAACCAATTTCTAGTATAATCAAGTAAGAAGAACACTAATTATGTTTCTTTCCATAATTCTAAGAAACTTTCCAATTCAAATAAATAAACTAAATTCAATATGAACATTTTTAAAAAGCTCTGAGTTTATTTTAAAAAATGTTTTTTTAAAGGAAGGAACTGAGATGAATAGATAACTTTCTCTGATCTTAAGCTTTCTCTTTCCTGTGTTTAAAATAGATGTTAATGTCTTTCACATTTAAATTTCAGCCTATCCTTTGAGCTCTCAACTTACTAATTCAAGGAATATTTATTGTGTGTTATTATGTGCCATACAGTACTGCATGTACTCGTTATATAGGACAGATGATGTCCCTGCCCTCAAAGCAATTACATTTTTTACTAAATCAAACTTCCAACTTTGGAAACTCAACTTTGATGCTTTTAAGTGAAGTATTTCAAAACTAACATTTCTCAAATGCTACTTTTTATTTCTCTCTCCAAACTTATCACCTCCTCACCACCATCCCTGTTGCCCTGAACCCAGTTTTCACCATCTCAACAAATACCACCACCAATCACCAAATTCAAGCCAAAAATCCCAGAAGCCATTCTTGGTTACTCCCTTTTCTTTATGACCATCAAAAATATTTTTGCTTCTGACTCAAATTTACATCTGTAATACATCTACTTTTCTACACCATTTTTGTCCAAATTATCACTATATTTGACCTCTTAACTCTGTGCCAACCTTCCCTTCTTGCCCACAGTCCACTCTCTATCTAGAATCCAGAGTGATCTCTAGTTAGCATAAATCAGATTATGTTGACCCTTAGCCCCTCATAAAGCTTTTTCATATCTTTCTACTGTATATTAAATTAAATCTAGGTAGTTGATATGAACCAGGTTGGTTACTCAGTCCTTTTTGCCTCTTCAGCTTCATCACGAGCCATTCCCTTACTTACTCCATACGATCCGTGCTAACTAGCCTTCTAATATGCACTGAGCATTTGTTTAAGAATAAAAAACTGATCCTTAAGAATTTCTTAGAAATGATTTCTGGAAACTTCTTTGTGATTCAGTTATGACATCTTAATTATCTTCTTATTAGAGAGATTTTATGAACTACAAATCTTGAATATAGCAAAACCAACAGTAGAAAATATGTATTTAAAATAACCTCAGAACTGGATTATTCTCAACATCAGGAGATGTGGTTTAAATAAAGGGTCTATCTTCCTACCCTGAGTACTAGAACAAACAGTGCATCAGGGCAAAAACACTTCAGAGATTAAACTTTCTCCTGGTGTCAGAAATATATTAGAGCAAGAATTCTTCAATTCACTCTAGAAATAAAGTCTGATTTCCATAGGTAGATGAGAGTGGTTTTTGAAGCAATTTATTGTCCATCTCCCACTCTCTTTTGATAGTTAAATGCTTCTTCTTCCTAGCATTTAGATTTGCCTTAGCATTAAAAGTAGAAAAGTAAGAACCATAATTTCTTTTTTCAAATGATCATAACTGCTTGATAGGTCTTTAACAAGCTCCCACTCTAACAAGCCACCGTTGTTTTCCTGTTTTGGAATGGCTTAATCCTGTACATGGTGACATCCTCAAACAGCAAGTGCATTAAGCTGTGACAGCTTTCCACTGACCTAAGCAATTGTATTAGGAAAATGCCATTAGCAGCTCCCTCTCTTCATCTGTTCTCCCCTCCTCCTCACCAGTAAAAACTATGTTCAATAGTACTATTAAGTTATCACTAGAAATACGCTCCTCAAAAAAAAATCAATGCACTTGTGGTTTAATACTTGTCACAGATAGATCAAATGACCAATCTAAGATATATTATTTCACCAGAGCTTTACATTTTAAACCAGCTTCTTTTGGTGGCACATTTATGAGCATACATCCAAACTAAGGGGGAAAAAAAGCAATAGTTGGGGGTGTGGAAGAGAATAAGAATATATCTTACTATTATTTCAAGAAACTTTTCTGCATTTAACTAGTACTTAATGTTGAATACAGAACAACCAGGTGGGACCTGGTAAATATGGTGATACATAGGAGCAGGGAGCCAAAGCCTTAAAGTCTAAACTTGCCATGATTCAACTTATAATACTCATTTCTTTGCTAATGGATTTAAATATGTCTTCTATGCTGATCATTTTTCCTTGTTTAGTTATGAGCCCCTTTTTACCAGAAAGCAACATAGTACAGTTTTTAGAGCACTGGAGCTAAAAGCAGTGAGTGACGCAATAACTTTGTAAATGTATGGATTTAGGCAGGTTACTTAATCTCTCTGTGCTTTAATTTCTTACAAAGAAATATGGACTATAATAGTACTTAAGAGATGTTGTAAGGATTAAGTTATTTTAATAAGTAAGGCATTCAAAGCAATGTAAACCATGCTATTAATCATTATTATTTAGTATGTTTATTAAGAAGACAAATTACCCTTTCTGATAAGGATACATGGTACAGATTATATAGTTGATATCCACTTCCAGCCATAATGGAGTAACTATTAGACTAGACCTATGGGTATGAATAGCTATAAACTATATGACATGGATGTTTTCAGACAATGAACAACAGGCAGCACAAGACTGAGAGAAGGCAAGTCCCATAACTCCCCAGGTTTCTATGTCAAGACAATTTCCCAACCACACTGTACAAAGTTGATGTCACAGTGGAGCACCGTGATCCTGAGGAGCTGAGGTAGCAGAGATCACAGTTCAGGGCAGCTGTTGATGCTGGGGCCACAGGTGGAAAATTGGAGAGGAGAAAACTATACAAAAGGGAGCCTCAGAAGTTCCTACAAGTCTGTGACTGAGAGAGTTTGCCACTGGGTAAGACATCCAGGTGTTTGTTGGATGGCAGCTGCTATGAAATTAAAGACAGAACATTGCTATCACAGGCACTGTGGGGAGAAAAGCAGTTCCCAGAGATTTTGGAGTTTGTATCCTGACATAATGACTAATTATACTCTTTAACTACTAACTAAGCTCCAACTGAGACACCAAAAAATGTGGCCCTTAGGAGTGATAAACATATAGAACAAGAACTACTCAGGGTCCTTTCATCAAAACCGAAAGAAGCCTTAACAAGATTCTAAGGGGTTTCAGAGTTTGGAGGCCGAGTCTTGGTATGTTAGATCAATGTGATCAGCCAGTGATTAAACTTCCTGCTAAAACAAAAATCAATAGTCTTCAGAGTAAGGTAATAGAATCTAGAGACCTTATAATTTATTATTTGTAATTTCAAGATTTAATTAAAAAATCAAGAGTTATAAAAAAGAAAGAGGAAAATGTAATTTATATGTAAAAATAAAAACAACCAATAGATACTGAACTCAAAATATCTAGATTGTGGGCTTAACAGACATAGTTAAAGCAACTATTATACATATACCCAATGAATTCAACAAAAATGTGTTTACAAAATTATAGAAAATATGATAAATGAGTAAGATGGAATCTCAACATTGAAATGGAAACTATTATTTTAACAAATAATCAAATGGTAATTCTAAAACTTGAAAGAATACCACTGAAATAAAAAATTCATTAGATGGACACAATAGCAGATGCAAGATGACATTGAAAAAGTCAGCGAATTGACAAATAAAAACATTTATCTAAATTAATAATAGATCTATCTATTATTAAATAAATATAATATTAAATAAATATAATAAATAGAGGTTATCCAACTTTTATAACAGAAGGAAAAAATATTTAATAAAGGTAAATAGAACTTCTGAGACACACAGAACACTTTCAAATGGACTAATTTATGTGTAAAGGGTGCCACAATAAAACAAAAGAGAGATTGATCATGGGCAGACAAATATTTGAAATTATAATGGCAGAGAACTTTCCAAATTTTATTTTAAAACACTATCAACTTATACATCCAATAATGTTAGCAATCATCAAACAAGATAAATATTAAAATAACCTAAACTCAGTATATCATAGTCAAATTGCTGAAAACCGAAGGAAAAGAGTACGTCGAAGACAGATATGAAAAATGACAATACCCTGATTTCTCATCAGAACTATAGAGTATGGAAGATAATGGAACAACCTCTTTAAATTGCTGAAAGAAAAGCACAGAAAAAGTCAACTCAGAATTCTATGACTAGTGAAAAAATTTTAAGCAAGAATGAAATAAAGAACTTTTCAATTCATCAAAGCTTCAAAAATTTGTTGTTAGCAAATTTTCACCACAAAAAAGGTTAAAGAATATATTGCAATTAAAAGGAAAATGATACCAGACAGAAACTCTTATGTCAAGGTAGAAATAAAGAGCATCAGAAAGGAATACAAATGACTAAATTTATTTACTTCTTATAATGTATTTTAAAACTACTGTTTAAAGCAATATAGTAACAGTATAAAGTAGAATTCAAAACATATGCAGAAGTAAAAGATGCCAATTACATAGGAAATGGAAGAGTTAAATTAAGTGAACAGTGTAAAGTGAGAATCAGTGTCAGGTCTGAAGTGTAAAAAAACTATAAATGCATATTGTTAATCATAGAGAAACCACTAAAAATAATAATACAGAGTTACAGCTAAGAAATTAATAGAAGAAATAATTTGGAACTATAAAAGGTACAAATGAAAAACGAACAGCAATATGGTAGACTTAAAAACAATAATCACAGAAAATGTAAATGGATTTAAAATTCTAATTGAAAAGCAGAAATTGTCAAATGGAATAAAAGCAAAACCCAACTATAAGCTATGAAAGATGCATTTTAAATATAAAAATAAAGACAAGCTGAAAATAAAATGATGTAGATATATCATGGAAAAAAATAAGCATAGTTGATATGGCAATATTAATTTCAGACAAATATACATCAGGAAAAAGTGTATTACAAGTAATGAGAAATATTACATGACAAAAAGGGTGGTTTACCTGGAGGACATACCAATTGTAAATATGTATTCATTTAATGACAGAATATTAAAATTCGTGAAGCAAAAACTGACAAAATTAAAGGGAGAAATAGACAAATTTACAAGTAAAGTTAGATATTTTGATTTTACTCACTAAGTAATTGCTAAAAAAAAGTAGGCAAAAAAATGAGGAAGGACATGGAATATTTAATAATATCAAGCAACTTGATCTAACTGGCATTTTAAAATACTATATTCAACAGTGACAGAATACATATATACATTCTTTTCAAATGTATCTGAAATATTTTCTAAGATAAGCCATAACCTTGGCCACAAAATAAGCCTGAATAAATTTCAAAGCCTAATGTGGAAGTTAAATTTAAAAAATATATATTTCTACATAACCTATGGGTCGAATAAAAAATCATAGGGTAATTACAAAATATTTTCAACTGAATAATTAATATATCAGAATTTAAGAGATGCAGCTAAAATGCTCACAGGGAAATTTATATGTTTGAAATGTCTATGTTAGAAGCGAAGAGAAGGTCAATAATCTATGTTCCCCTCTTAAGAAGGTAAAAGAAGAAGAATCTTAAACCTTAGTAGAAAGACATAAAAAGTAATAATGTAAGGCAAAAGTCAATAAACTAGGATACAAACAATACAGAAAATTAAACCACAATGTGGTTATTTAGAAAGATTAATAAAATTTATTAAAATTCCTAGCCAGAATAATCATAGAGAAAAAAGAAAAAAACAAATACTCAGTATCAGGAATGAAACTGAAATATCACTAGGGAACCCACAGATATTAAAAGGATAATAGAGAAAGCATAAACAATTTTATACCCATAAATCTGACAAATCACATGAAATCAACAAATTCCTTGAAAAAGAACGTTTTATAGAAAATCTGAAAACCCCATGTCAGTCAATGGGATAGATTTCATAATTTAAAAAAATTTTACTTCTCACAAAAATATTTTCAGGTAAATTTTTACTGGTAAAGTCTACCATTAATTCAAGGAAGAATTAATACCAGTCTTAAACAAACTTCTTCGGAAAATAGAAAAGAAAGAAATGCTTCCCAGTTCATTTGCAAAAACAGCAAAAACTCTGATTCTTAAACTTGATAAAAAGATTATTAAAAAGTACATATTATATGAATAGATATGAATTGTTCATTTATTCATTTGAGATATTTTAATGACTTTTGTGCCGATAATGTATCATACTGAATTATATTAATTATTGTATCATAAACTGTAGGTTTAAAAAATTGTCAAATATCAGCAATATAATTTGATTCAATTTTACAATAGGTGCTAGGAATATAGTAATGAACCAAATACAGTTCTCTATCTAACAAAGAAAAACAGTTTAGAAAAGGTAGACAGACATCTGCACAGGTGATTATAAGAATGTGATAAATGCCACCACTATAATAAGATGAGGCACTAGAATGACACCATGAGAGCATGGATGAGAAAGCTCTATCTGCTCTGTCTTGATGTGAAATATGAGTAGTTCAGTAGGCAAACCAAGAGGAAATACTTTCCTGGCAGTGGGAACAGAATATGAAAAGGCACAGAGCTATAACAAAACATTGATACATCTAAAAATAAAAATCTACAGTGGGGATGATCAAGTACAGTGTTGGGGTCATGGCACATGCAGTGATAAATCCTGAAGGTCACCACATGTTTTTCCAGAGAAATTTGATGATAAATTTGAGATCATATCTTCGAGCAATAATGTATCCACTTTACTAGTTAGTGAGAACCAAATAGGACTGTGAGCAGGCATGATGGTTTTCTTTCCTTACTTTATTTTCTCCTACAATATACTTGCTGCTGACGAATTATTAAAACATATGAAGCAACTTGGGATTGCACAGAACTTCTCTTGGAAAAGCACATGAAAACACAGATCAAAAAGGAACTTTCCTAACATACAGGAATATGTCATTGGTTATTCTGTTAATATGCTTTCAAGCTTGCTTTGAGAAGATCTCTTAGTGATTACCAAGGACTCTGGACAAACTACTATACAGAGCTGCCCAAAGAACAAACTTTCAGTTATGACTGTAACGCAGATGTTAATACTTTGTTATTCTAAAACTCAAGGAGAAGAGTTTTGCTTTGTCCATGTGCTACCACCCCAGTCCCAATCTAGTAGCTTCTGGAAAACCACACCAAAAGATGCTGTCTAAAAAGCTTGAAAAGAAAGTCCCACTTGCTCTTGGGATTTAAAAAACAAACAAACAAAAGAAGCAAAATAAATAAATAAATAAATAAATAAATAAATAAATAAATAAATAAATAAATAAAACCAAAAAAACTCGCTAAAATAATTTTAGTCAATAATACTAACCATCTTCCTTATTAAACCATTCATTGAAGCTAAGAAGCAGAAAAAATAACTAACTTCTCTTGCCCACTGTGATTGTGGTATTAAAAAGCAGTAAAATAGTCAAATTAGTTGAGAAGAGGGGCGGAAGGAGTGAACATGAATATGAAAAAACTGATATTCCTGCCTCAACCCCATGATCGAGGATAGACTAAGAAACCTCATGTGGACAAAGCAAATACCTACAAAAATTAACACTTGTGGTATACTCACGATGTACCAAGCACTATGTGCTATGTGCTTTACCAGAAGTGTTTCATTTAAGTTTACATGGGCTTATGGAGCTAATGTTTTATGCTCCTTATTATAGATTGTAAATCTTAAAAATATTTTTAATATTATGGTTCTAGATGTTACCTAGGATTAATAAGAGACTGAAGTATCCAATAAGTACAACAGACTGCTAGCCCATTTATTTAAAATGTCATCTTAAAAAATAGAAACTATAGTTAAAATAATGCCATCTCTGAGTATTTATGATTTATAGTTAATGGCACTTATTTATTCAAAAAAATTTGTAATTAAATTTATAGAAGTGACATTGGTTAATAAAAGTATGTTTCAAGGGTCAATTCAATAATATGTCATGTATATTTCATTGTGTGTTCATCATCCAAAGCTGAATCTCTTTCTGTCATCATATATTTGACCCCCTTTACCCTTATCTACCTTCCCCCTTGCCCATTTCCCTCTGGTAATCACTAAATTATATTCGGTATTCATGAGTCTCTGTTTGTCTGTCTTTCAGTTTTATATCCCACATATGAGTGAAATCACATGGTTCTCAACTTTTTCTGTCTGATTTGTTTCTCTTAGCACGATAAACTCAAGATCCATCCATATTGTCACAAATGGCAATATTTCATCTTTTCTTATGGCTGAGTAATATTTCGTTGTATATATGTGCCACAGCTTCTTTATCAAATCATCTATCGAAGGACACTTCTGTTGTTTCCATGTCTTAGCTACCATGAATAATGCTGCAATGGAACAGAACTGAGAGCCCAGAAATAAACACACATGTATACGGGCAAACAATTTTTGACAAAGGAACCAAAAACATACAACATAAAAAAAAAAGCTTTTTCAATAAATGGTGCTAAGAAAATTGGAAAGCTACATGCAAAAGAATGAAACAAGATTGCTTTTTGTCCTCATACACCAAATTCACCTCAAAATTGATCAAAGTCTTAAATATAAGTCCTGAAGCAATAATTTTCACAGAACAAAACATAGATACTAAACTCATGGACCTTGGATTTAGAAAAAATTTTATGAATTTGACCTTAAAGACAACGGAAGTAAAAGCAAAAATAAATGAATGAGACTATATCAAACTAAAAAGCTTCTGTACAACAAAAGAAACCATTAACAAAACAGAGGCAACCACTAAATGGAAGAAGATATTTGCGAACAACACCTCTGAAAAACTGACTAATGTACAAAATATATAAATAACTCATACAACTCAACAACAAAAAACAATTTAATTTAAAAATGGGCAGAAGACCTGAACAGACATATCTTCCAAGAAGACATATATATGGACAACAGACAGTCATATATATATATATATATATATATATATATATATATATATATATATATATATATGGAAAGACAGTCAACTACACTAGCTATTAGGAAAATGTAAATCAAAACTACACTAAGATACCACTTTTCACCTGTCAGAATGGCTATTATCAATAAGACAAGTAATAAAAAGTTGGAAAAATTGTAGGGGAAAAAAACCCTCATACACTGCTGGTGAATGTAAATTAGTACAGCCACTATGGAAAACAGTATGGAGGTTCCTCAAAAAATAAGAATAGAATTGTTATATGACTCAGCAATTTCTCTTTTGAGTATCTACCCCAAAAGTTTGAAAACATTTATCTATAAAGCTATACGCACCCCAATGTTCATGCAGCATTATTTATCCAAATTTAATGCATACTGAATGGGACTGTCCAAAAGCTGGGTCTTAAAATGTTGAAATTTTTCATGTCTGGGAACAAGGTACACAGGTTTCTCTCTCTTCATTTTATCCAATGGGCTTTCAAAGACCAAGTCTTTGTGTAGGCTTCCAGACATTAGAGAAGTAAAATGAAGAAATCATGAATGGATAACTGCAGGCTAGACTTTAAGTAAAGTTTGACCTTGGGAACCCTTCCTGTTAGGTATTTATAATTCCCCTTCCTAGGTAAATGTTGACTATTAGGTGTAAAAAGAAAAGAAGGGCTCTAGTTTTGGAAATGTTGAACAAGTATGTCTACACACAGATCTGAAGAAAACATCAAAGAGCACATTGAATGTGAAATTTAGTGCCTATACCTTCAAAATGTCTGCTCTCGATATCTCAAATGCATTGCACAAGGTGGTAGAAGGTTGGAGACTGTCACCTGTCATCCATCCTACAATATGACTCTTTATAGAACTAATTTTTCATCTCAAGTCAGGACAGCTTCTTAACCTCAGATGGATTTCCTTCTTATTTATGAAGATCTTCAGGGAGAGGGAACTAAGGCAGCATTCCTGGAAATTCAGTCCAGCATTTAACAGTCTTCAGAGTACTTCCTGGAAACTCAACTGATTGGTTCACTGTCAGTGTGAGAGTATTATAAATGGCATCATTTTTGGTACCCACAAGAGTTATACACTAATTGCCTTCAAATATTTTCACGAGATTTATAATCTTATAAAGATCCCCAAAATATTAATTAGCCAATCAAACTGCTCCCAAATGCAATCTAAACTCATATCCTCTCTTGTTTGGGAAATGAAGAATGTAGTCATTAATCTTGCTTTAAAATCCTGCCAAGACATAAAGATTATTATTAAAATTTTCTTTCTCCTCTTTTAAACACAAAGCAACTTTAGATCTTTTTCACCTTTCCTTAGACTTGCTGTTTGTAGAATCAGAGGTTCAAGAGAGACTTGATAATACAACCCAAACAATAATTATTGCTGGGACTAATTTAGACCCTCTCAGAGTTTCTTCCACATGGTGCCATCTCACCCACCTGCAGTTTTCTAGATGAGCCCGATTAGGCCCCAAGAGAGTGAGAGGGAGAAAAACAGGGTGGTTGTTTGGGTTTAAAGATCTTCCCTGGACATGTCAACACCTTTTTTTTCACTTATGATTTTTTTCTCTTATATATCTATATTTATAGCTTTGTTAGATATCAGAATGAAGACAGAAACAAATCCTTTGCATTCTAATTAGAGCCCCACATATTAATGAATTCTCACCACTTGATGGCCTTAGGGTGCCAGCACCACTACAGAAAATTAATAAGAGCTTTAATCACTTGGAGACTGGAAAGGTCAGTGCTCACTAAAAGTTCAAATGCAGAGACTGCAGCACAATCATACACTATTTTACAAGCATAACAACAATAACCCATGGGTTTTAAGAATATAACACTCTATTAATAGGCAGATGAATTAAAGCATCAATCTGGTCATGGGACCAAAGGAACATAAGCACAGAACAATTAGTTGCTTATGTTCATATTATACATACAGTGATTTTGCATCTTTTCTACATCTTAGTTTATTTCTTCAAATAATAGGCAGTGGCTTGCAGTATAAAATACCTGTACTAGAATAAATTCTCAAAATTTTAGTCTGAGATTTATTATTACTATCTGTACATCGATTCACCAGTGGCCCTTTTAACCCAACCTCAGGGATTTAAAATCTTAAGGAGTGAAAAGTGGGAAGAAGCATATTCAGATTTAAGCCATTCCCCTGAGCAGCCAAGACGGAAGACCACTCATCTACCACATCCTTCCATCAGCCTAGCAGGACAATCCTTATACTGGTCATCACAAATTATAGATAAATTTCCTCAAGTCAGTAGAATTGTGTCTGAGAGGTAAACCTCAACAACAGGAGGCAATAAAAGGTAGGAACAGGCATAATCTGTTATATTAAATGTCTCTAACCCACACTACAGTGGAAAGAAAATTCAACCAAAGAATTAGTGTTTTGTCAGCACTCAGAAAATTAACATTACAGAAATCAAGGAAGGGGGAAGTTTTAAAGTCCAATTCTGTAAAGTGGCTGTGAACTGAAAGCTAAGGAAAAACTATCAGAGTTAGCAATTAGAAAGTTATTGAAAATGTTTCACAGTATAGTTTCAATAGCATAATAAGTAGAAAGACCAGATGGTCTTCTCTCTTTTCTGCTTATTAAAAGTGGATCCAAGATTTAGAACTCAACTAATAGTCCACTTCCAGCTAAATTTAATTGTTTACTCTTCAGAACCACAATGATCCTATCTTATCACTAATTCATTTTCTACTCTGTTATTACTAAGATTGTGTTATTAGTTACCTTCTTGTATACCTCTCCCTCACTAGCTTAAACTTTTCTTACAGGCAGTAGTCTATTTCCACTAGTACTTTTCTATGTTTCCCCAGCATTTAATATAGTGATTTGCATGTAGTATGTGTTCCAAAAATATTTGTAGAAAGTGAGATAGATTAGATCTTAATGGCAGTCCTATAATTAGAGGTTTGCCCATCTATGATTTAGTCAATGAGATCTCCCTGAAAATACTAAGCTATTCTATGTAAGATACAAACTCTAAAGTTAATTTAAAATGAATCTTTTATGAATATCAATAAAATATTCCCTTTTAATTCAGACTGGTTTTCTTCTATAATTTGTTTATTTTGAATTTAATTGCTGTGCATTTGGTACAAGTTTCTCTTAAGATAACTTTACATTTTGGTGATGTCGTATAGAAGTCTTGGTTCTGACATTATATAGCTCAAAGATCATGTCCATCTCTATGTTTCCTTAATATTTTTAAACCTATAACATACTTAGAAATAATGTCTGAATTACAATTAGATAGCACTTCTAAAATCCATTTTTAAGATAGTTATTAGAACTCTGAACATATTTTCTCATATAAAGAATATGAAGAGACTTGATTGACTTGCCAGGTGAACCTACAAAAGCTTATTTAACTCTACAGAACTATCAGTACAATGATAGACAATAACTGCCTATTATAGTTATTTTATTGCACAATATATGCTAAAAATCCAACCATCATCTTCAGAAGCTCACATCATCAGTACCACAGCCTGTAGTAGAAGCTCTTTTTCTTTCTGTACTCTTATTTTAAATCTCACTCTTATCTGAATTCTGTTTTAATTGGAGCTAACCTTTTTAAGGTTCACCACTTTTGGTCCTCAGTATCAAGTCCAAATACCTCAGTAAGGAAACTGTTCAGCATCTTTTTTTTTTCTCCAGATTCATTTCTCACCATTGACCATTTAAACTCTTCTTTCCAGTGACAATGATCGACTTCAATCTGCTAAAGGCCCCATCTTCTCTCTTACCTCCTCTTCTTCCCCTGTTTTGTTGCTTTCCCCCAGTCTATCTTCCCTTGGCTAACTACTAGTTGCCCTCAGCCTCAGTTTAAATTTAGTCTCTCCTTTGGCAAGCCAGTATTCCTCTCCCTTCTGTGAAGGTTCTCATTTTATGTACATCAATATCACCCTTTCAAAGAACATATCCATTGTATTGACATTATCTCTTCAGTAGTCTCCTCCACAAACTAGACTTTATACTCACTAAAAACAGCAATTTGTCATCACTGTAACCTCCATGTCTAGAACAATTTTGAGTACAAAATGTGTGTTTAGTAGATCATTAATAAATGTTTAATGAATGACAGCAGTTATTTCCAAGTTCACAGTTTCTTTAAGGCATTCATGCATTCAAAATAGTTTTGAATGTTGTTACCATGTACAAAGTGATAGTAAGCACTAGAGGGAGATGTACTAGGCATTGTAATGATATGTTCTAGGCACTGGACAGTGATAAGCTGGACTCATTGCCTGTCCTAGTATAGTTTATCATAATGGGAATTGGATATGAAACACTATGGGGAAATTAGAATTTTGGATTTCAGATTTTCATTGGAAGAATACTTGTGGTAATAGTTCCACAAGAGGCAAGAATTCTCACTGGTATGAAGAGGTAGGTCCTAAAGATACTGCTTTTGATAGCACACAGTTAGTTATAAATGTTCTGAATTAAATGAAATGTGATGGCTTTAAAAGTGCGAATGTTACACTTAATCATTGTGAAGTCTTTATTGTGAACTTAAAAGGCATCTTTCCTCAAAGTGCTCAATTCCATTTCTTATCTGATTTTAGTGACCCTCATAAAACTCTCAGCAATCAGTTGAAGCTTTTGGCCCAGGTTATCATTGTTGCCCACCTGGACTATATTGAGTTTCCTAACTTAGCTCTTTACTTCCAGGTTTATCAAATTAAATTCGCTCCTCACTCTTTTGTGAGTCATTTTTCTAAAACATGTATCAAATTAGGTCTTTCCTTTTGATGACCCATCAGGATTTTCAAGCCTTTTAGAAGAATACAAGGCTCAGCATCTTGACCTATTGGCCTGCTAGGTGTTTGCAAGATCCTTTATTATAATTCAGATGTTGGGGACTTCTTATAATGTATGAGGAGATGTGAGAGAACTACACAAACATGTAACACATTAAAAAAGTAAGAGATAAAGGTGGAAAAATCACAATTACTGCTTTCACCCTTAAGTTTAAAATCCTTAGCAATAGAATTTAAGGTTTTTTTTAATCTGACTCCTCATTTCCATCTTGAATATTTTCTCAAAAATATTTCACATCTTTTCATGTCTAAGATTTCTGTGGATTGAGAAGTGAAAGGGAAGGTCTAAAAGAGTTAATAAAGAGTAGGTTAATTGTGAGAAGAAAAGAAAAAAAAATGATGGTTAAATGAGGTCATGGGTTGAGATCATCTTTAAAATTCTGAATCTGATTTTTTTCTAAAAAGTCATGATTATATATGTCGACATGGAAAATATTTGAAGATGGATATGTAAAGGAGGAAAAGGATTGTTGATGAAAAAGTCATGAAGGAGAAAAAAAATGTCTTAAATGCTAATCTGAAAAGTGTAGAAGGAACATAAGATAGGTACTAGATGCAAATAAAAGGTTAGAAAGAAGCACCTGATGGCCTAATTTCTTCTATGAGTAGAAAATAGGGTCAGCCGGTGAGAATGTGAAAGGTAGTAATGGTGGGTGGGATCTGGATAAGAATGGAAAGGTTTGGCATAAATGCACTATCAAATGAGAAAGAAATTACACTAAGCTCCCAGAGGGTTTCTAAGCATCATGAAAAATCATGTGGGTAGTATTGAATTCTATTTGCATGGTATTGTGATTTAACGTGACCATAGAGAAACAGTCTCTCCTAGGTCAGAGCTGCTCTAGGACAGGACATGGCAAGAATTTACATAACAATTCATATAGTAAATCTTTAGGGTTTGTAGACCATATGGTCTCTGTTACAAACACTCAGTTCTGCCACTTGGTAGATTCTATAGACAATATGTAAATAAACAAGTATGCACCAATAAAACTTTATTTACAAATACTAAAATGTCATAATTTTTATGTATTATCTAATAGCATTATTTTTTATTTGTTTTTAATTATTTAAAAATGTAAAAACTATTCTTTACTCTTGAGTGATACAAAAACAGGAAGTGAGCTGGATTTGTCCCATGGGCCATAATTTTCAAACCTTTTTCTAGAATATCACAAATATTTTTCCTATTTGTTCATGTACTTCTTTCTTAACATTTGTTTAGTAACTAAGCATTTCTCAGTTATCATGGACAAACTTTTAAACAAAAGATATATGCATTTTTTTTCCAAAGGCAAATAAGTCTTGTTTATAGCAGAAAGAAATATCTGATACCTGGGTGTTCAGGGAGCAAGGCTACTACTCACAGGAAATGAAGAAACCTGGAAATCACAAAGCAAGTTCAAGAGTCTTGAATGAGTTTTTGGTCTATTGTAGGATTGTGTTATAATATTTCCATGACCCAGATATAACACAGATGTGCAGCCTGCATTTTCCTTTATCCTAGTCTATAGATAAAAATCTCCTCTATCTATAGCTATATCCATCTTTTTCAAAATGAGTGGGGCAGGGGAAAGAGAGATTTAGAGAGTCAAAAAATAAAGAAGGATAACTTCAGTTCTTTATTGATATCATAAAAATATACAGGTGTGTACGGAGCTGGCATCAAGAGATTCCAAGGTTGGAAAGAAACAATTTTCCATTATAAAAGCACTCTGTGCTCCTATCACCTCCCAATAAAAGGAAAGACCCTTCAGTTGACTTTCAGACTCACTAAAGAGTAAGCAGCAACAATTGATGCTGGCTCAAGTATTAGATATTGGTAGGGCTTGTAAAGATGATGAATGTTGCCAAATGGTAATTTTCTCTGTGTGGTGGCTATGATTGATCTGTCATTGATGTGATGGTTGAGGCTTTCATATTCAATATTAAGAAAAATTATTATGTCATCATACAATGGGAGTTTCAGATTACTAAGGTCGGGTATAGGGCTGGGATATTGCTTTGTTTTTGATAAGAAAATATTTATTTAAAATAAATCCACCAAATTGATGGAGGCCAGGATATATAATATCATTAATGTAGAGTTCCAAAGAAATTTGCTTTGCATCTCTTATGATCCTGTAATCCTAGGTAGGAAACTGAAGGATTTGAGGTCTCAGGTGGTGTTTTCATCTCTTTTTTTTCCCCCTTCTGTTTGTCTTTGGAAACGAAAATAGAACTTGTGAAGCAGACAACTAGCTAGGTAGATAATACTAAAGGAAAATCGGGTTTGTTTTTCCAGAAATGTGCCTATGCTATCACAGAGGTGATCCCATGACAAGGGCAAAAAAACATAATTTCTAGAAAGAGTAAATTAGCCAGGAGACAACTCAGCTTTACAAGAAGGATTTGAATTTAAATTTCAGAGGATAAAAGGGAGAAATTTAATAAAACTATATTTTTAAAGGTAGTAAGTAAATTCTAACAAAAAAGTATAATTGAGGAAGTTCCTAGTAATTATCGGGAAAAAAATACTTAGGCTATATTAATCACTGCAAGGAGTATCTGTAGTACACAGAATGAACACTAAAGAGGTTAACTAAAAAAAGTATTTCTAAGACATGATGAAATAGTCACCACAATACATCAGTGGATTCTAAGGAATGAGAGATAGAAGAGGAGGTAGAAAGAAGCATTTTGTATTAAGAAAGCATAAACCTGAGCATAGATAGTTCATTATGGTTAGAGCCTTGCTAAGAGTGTTGGACCTTGCTAAGAATAAGGAGAAGAGGGTTCAATTCTTTCATTAACAAATGAGACAGCTGTAGAAATTGTGAGCCTGGAAGAGAGAATTCCAAAATAATGTAAAGAATTACATCACCTGCAAAATTTTCTTTTACTTCCCCATCTTTACCCATATTTAGATTCATCATGCTTTCCAGCATGCCCTGTTCTATCTTATACATCCAACTAACAGCTTGTCTTGAATGCTTATATTCCTTCTCTTACCCCAGTGCTTTCAGCATCTGCATCCCTCCTTTGAAAATGTTAGAGAGTTTTACATATAGCCTGCAAACAGTAAAATTTGAATGAATGAATGAATGAATGAATGCACAGGTAATAAAACAAAGGAAAAAATAAATAAAATAAAGTGTGAGGTATAAAAATTTTCTTCCTGCCTTCTTGAGTTCTCAGAAGCCTTTAAGCAGGACTTCTAGATAGTGAGGATCCTCATTTCACATGCAAGTCCTGATAACCCTATACTGTAGGTTCTTACTATCTACCTTATTATTCTGGACCCACAAAAGTAGGCACAGAAGTAAAGAAATTCTTACTACACATAGATACTTGAGGTATGTATGTGTAGATACCTATGTATCTATGTACATGTGTATCTACACATAGATACATAGGTCACCCAATGTCTTACAAATAAGTGGATAGGCATTCAGGCTCCCACTTCAAGCAAGCAAGTCATAAAAAATATAGATAGATAGATAGATAGATAGATAGATAGATAGATAGATAGATAGATAGATAGAGTCTGAAATTATATTGCCCAGTACTACTCCCTACACTAATTTACTGACAAATTGTGTGCCGTTGGCTACCAGGGTATTTAATGGGAGATAAAGGGACAGGGTTTCCAGACTGCTGAATTCACTATACACATCTAAATGGTTAAAATTATATCTCAGATAGTTTGATGACAGAAAGAAATGCTAGCAACAAAACAAAGCTTTTCCAAAATTATTAAGTTGGAGATGATGTTTAGTTTTCCCTTGCCTTACGGACATTCATAATCTGTAGCTGGAACTTTCTTTCCTGTCACCACTTTTCCCCACCTTGTCCTTCTAAGGGAACTCTTTTACAAATACCTAGCAAACAAGTCTGGCCCAGCCATTTTAGGCTTCTGGACAAAGCAGCAGTAAACGTTGAACAAAAAGCCTACACTTGCCAAATCAATCTTATCACATGTCACTGAAACTTATCATAAACAATGAGTCCCTGGATGCTGAGATACCCTCGCTGCCCTGGCTAGAAGCAGTGTCAGCACTGCTGGCTTGGACTGCTCTTTTGCTCAGGCTGAGATGCAAATGTGTCAGGGTTATAAGTAAATGCTTCAGATCCATTTCTTTTAGTGCAAGCCACATGTTCAAATGATTTCTAGTGCTATAAGGACTGTTAGTATAACATAGGCAGGATAGACTGAGTGAGATTCCTCCTAACTGGGACAGCATGGGGCTGATAAAGTCCCTTGAGGCATTTCTTTTTCATTGCTAGTGAGAAAATTCAGACATCCTTTAAGCACAAGGCAAGACAGAGCACAGGCCTCTTGGGACCAGCCACAGGTCTCCATGGATGTCAGTCCTAACCATACATTCTCTATTTGACTCTGAAAGAAGAGGCAAGAGAGCTGAGACCCATTCTACAAGGTAATCAGCTCCCATGTGTCAGACAGAGCCAGAACTTTGGACAGCGACAGGCAAAGGAACAGCCCATTTAATGTGCTCTGATTCCCTCCTGTAAAGACGGGAAGATTATCTGCTTGCTTTGAATATCTTCATTAAAAATGCATTTAAGCTGTGAAGCTCTACGAAGGAGAGACCTGTAATACATGAAAGATTAGCCCCAGATTGCTGATTGGGCTATTTTACATCATTATGGTAATTAAACTAGCAAAGCTGTTGTGCTGACTTCAACACTTTTCTCCATTTGCCTTTGTCTCCAATTCAAGGTATTTTTTCCTCTTTTTCCATCTTTCAGACTTCTTCTTTTCCTCCCCTTCTCACCCCTCCCCACCAAACATCTCCTCAGAGAAGCTTGTCCTTTCTCATGCATATGCATCTGACTTCAGACTGATTCAACCTCCCATGGCTTCTCTGCTAACTGTGTCCTGACTGTGCAGAGAAAAGGCAAGAAATTAATGATAATTACAAGGTGTCAGTGGATATTACAGCTCTCTATCTGATTGCCAGTAAAACCAAATAAAAATGGAATGTAATCACTCAATTATTACAGTGCAGAGTAAACAAATGGAGACTTGTCTCTTATTCACCTTTTCTTGCTTACTTTCTATTCTCAGGCCAACCAGCTTGGCTCAGGACACAGTTAGAGACACTATAATCATATTTTGTGTAAGTTTCTGGGACTGCACTAAAACTACACAAATGTTATGCAGAGCAGCCTTCTCCAGTGTGAGAGATTGGGAGAGCTGTTCAAAGCTACACAGCGACCAGTGACCCCTCAGCCCTTCATGATCTCAGGGATCACCCCCATCCATGCCCCTGCCACCACCTGTCAGAGTCAATGGCACTCCAAAATTTTTCCACCAGAGGAAGCAGTTCCATATTTCTTCCTACCATTTGTAAATACCATGATCAACTTTTAGCAGTAGAATCAAAAGATTATAAGGAAAAACATAAGAGAAAGACTTTTCATCTTCAAGAGATGATGAGAAAGCAGAATATGTATGTATATGCTGTCCCATGCAAAAGCAATTCCAATGGCCCAGTCAGCCTCTTCTTTTCTAGTGACCACAAGTCCCATGTCACTGATGGTGGAAGAAAACATAAATACTGAAACCAAGTCCTTCTCTTTCCCCAGTGTTATTTGTGGTTCATATTTGAGATTTTTAATAATATAAAGGTACTAATATGTATATGTCCCCATTCATGTGCAGGCCTCATTCAGAACACCCCAATTGTGTTTTAAGAAGGCAGCTCAACATGGAGATGTGAGGACAGTCTTTGTTGTAAATTACTCTGGTTTCTACCCTGCTTAACCTCCTAACTATGGGACCTTCACATCACTGTCAGTCCTCCAAGTCTTAATTATCTCATTTGTAAATAAAGACTATAAGAGTATCCACCTATGAAGTTGTAAGGATTAAACGACATAATGCATGCCAAGTGCACTTAAAGAATATTATTATTATACATTGAGATATGGAAGTTTTCCATTTTTAACCTCTGAATGTATTCTTTCATAAATTGTATGCACTGGAAATTATCTCAAGAGAAAACTATACCTTAATTTTTAGGACTTTGATGGACACCCACATCTGCCTGGTAATCCTGCTACACTTCTCTGTTATGTTTGCTCCTTTGCTCACCTTCTCTCTCACCATTTTTTTCCTAAGCTCCTCAACCTTCATACCTCCATATAACTTGCCATCCTTTCTTCACAGTAGAACCTCACATCATAAGATACTGAGGACATAGAACCATTCACATGGGGACAAATATTTTCTTCTATCAGCATATTTACAAAACTATAAGCACCTGTCCCTACACTCTCTTCCCCTTACTTGTTAAAATAGAGAATGTGTCTCAGCTAACATCAGTAGCCAATACTCCCACTGCCCCCCACCCCAACACTCCATGCCTGAGATGTCAACCATCCTGCCTCACTACTCAAGAATTTCATGACTATGGTCATTACCTCTCTTCTGCACTATCAATATTAGGTTTCTGCCAGATCAGTCTCCAAACATTATCTATGGCAGGGTTCCCAACCCTCAGGCTACAGAACAGTACTGGTCTGTAACCTGTTAGGAACCAGGTCACACAACAGGAAGTGAGTGGTGACAAGAGAGTGAAGCTTCATATGTATTTGCAGCCACACTCCAGCACTAACATCACCAACCCAGCTCCAAATCAGATCATCAGGCATAAGATTCTCATAGGAGCACTGGTCCCTTGTGTTGAAAATGTTAGGGACCACTGATCTAGGGTTTCTCACTTTATAAAGAAACCAACAAAATATTCAGAAATTTATCTTAACTCATAGCTCACTGTTACCACCTCAGTTCCCTGTTCTGTCTCACAGTAACTCATCACAAAATAATTTTATGCACTCTTTTTTTCCACTTACTCTCAATCCATTTTCTCTCGAACATATCCCATCAGGCTTTTATCTCTACCTCTCCTCTAAAATTGCTCCTCAAGTCACCAGCTACCTCCATACTGTTGAAACTGTTCTATGATGGGCTAGAAGCATTCCACACACAGGACCACTCTCTTCTTCTTGAAAAGCATCCTGTTTCCTGTGACACATACTGTCTTCTAGTCAGCCTGCTACGTCACTGCCTGCTCTTACTCTGTGTCTCCTGTCGATCCTCTCCTTCTGTTAGACAATTAGTGGTTGGAATGTTTTAAAGTCTTGAACTCTTTTCTATAACATTCTTCCCTCAATGATTTCATTGGAACTATTACAAAAATTTTGTATGGTGGGAACCTCCCAACTTAAATTTCAGCCCTCAATACTTATAGCTTATCAGACCTCCCCATTTGGATGTCTAACAGAAATCTAATTTTAACTAAAACCTTGCTTTTTTGCACCACAATCCACTCCCTTCCAAAAATAGCTAGGCCTCCTCCTCTGGTTTTTATTTTCTCACTGAGTGCAACTACCATTCATGTAGCTGTCCCAATTATCACCCTTGATTTCCTTCTTTCTTTTTTCCACCCAATCCATAAACTGGCTCTGCCCATTCCAGCTCCAACACTTATATAGAAGCTATCCACTTCTCTTCATCTCTTCTGCTGCTTTTCCCAGGCCAAGTCAATCTCATGTTCCACTTGGACACTATAATGGTATAATCAATGACACTATTTTCACTCACATCTGTGTATATTTCCCCAGCAGCAACCTTTATAATCTGAAAATCAGAGAGCATTTTCCTTCAAAAAACCTTCCAATGGCTTTAAACTTCAATTTGAAAAAAAAGTCAAGTGTCCTATTTGTTTGCTGAGACTCCCTCTCATACCACTTTCTCCCATGCTCACTGTGCTCCCTTCGCAGTGACCTTCAGCTGGTTTTACCTGCCTAAAGCCAGACCACATTATTTTCCCTGTGCCTGCAAGTCTCTACCTGCAGATCAGGTCAGAGAGGCTACTGCATCAGAAACTACCTCCATTGGTACAATTCACTCCACCTCCATTGGTATTCACCACATTGTTATTTTTCTCATTCTTCAATTCCTTTATCATTAGTTGATATTACCTTTTAAAATTATTTACACAGTTAGTTACTACCTGTCTCTTCTTATTAGACCATGAGTCCCATGACAGTAGTGACTTGCTCATTCTGCCCATCTTCACATCCCTAACAATTTAAAACGTACTTGGTGTGTAGTCTAATTTGAAACATATTGACTTAGTAAGTGAATGAATACATTACTTAGAGTTTAAATTAATTACCATACATGGGCCTCCAGATACCCAAGCAATCTAAGGATGCCCATTGCCCAGACCTCAATTCTGTCTACACAAGTATGTCAAAACCATATACCTCATCTCTCCCTCCATAAAAGCTCCTACTCATTCATGACTAGGACAGACCTGAATTTAAATCCTACTTCATCTATTTGATAGGTGTCATTGGAAAATTCTTTAAACCCATATATTCTTCTGTTTTCCTAACAATAAAATAAAATAGTAAATACTTTTAAAAATGATTATGAAGGTTAATGAAATATGAAGTTTATAATGCGATCAAGCCTGACATGTATTAGGCTCTCAATAAATAGCAGGTTCTTTCTTCTTTCCTCAGTGTACATGATTTCAGCTTGCCATTTGGAAAGGGGCTTAGAAAAAACAACTCTAATTAAAGAAATTGACACCAATGTGTGAATGACTCTCAGCCCTTTTGCCATCCCAGAGGAAGCTTATTAACCTAAATGCATTACCAATTAGTAGAATTTCTGTTAGTTTAACAGTGAAAAGTTCAGGCAGAGAAGAAAATGTACCTTTGGGCCAGTGTGGAGGTCCAAAGGTAAGGACAGTGCCCATTGGCCAGTGGGATCACTTCCCATAAATCCCTCTTTCTCTTGTTTGGGTTATTTTTTTCCCTTTTTGTTCATATCTGAACCCACTGCCTCCTGAAGCACTCAAGTTTTTTTGTGTGTTTGTGTTTGAGTTTTGAGAGTTTCTTTTTTACCCTCTCTCAGGAAGGCAGTCTCCACAAATATCCAGGCCCAGAGATATGGTGACTGTTTATCTGCAGAGGTGTAAGCCCTGTCTATTTATGGAAATAATATGTGCGAATATAGTTTATAGATAGGTAATGAGATGCACAGGTGCACTTTCATGTGTGCTTGTACATACTTAAATATGCTTGCTTGTCTGTCACATAGTCAGCCAACCATCTGAAATTTCAATATAAAGCAAGTTCTTTTGGGCCTGAAAACTAGAAAAAATACATTTGAAAGAGCAAATTTTTGATGACAATTGTCATTAATAACTTTATTTTCAAATAGGAAGTGTTTCTTATATTCTAAACTTTCATTCTGGCAGGCTGA
Source organism: Macroglossus sobrinus (assembly GCA_004027375.1). Classification (NCBI taxonomy): domain Eukaryota; kingdom Metazoa; phylum Chordata; class Mammalia; order Chiroptera; family Pteropodidae; genus Macroglossus; species Macroglossus sobrinus. The sequence goes on from PVKZ01001996.1 coordinate 122,461, forward strand.
GTGGAATGGTGACAGTTTCTTTTGAACACAGGTAGTGAAAGAACCCCCAGTTAATAGCAACAACAAAGAAAAGATGCAGAGCGGGGGAGGAGGCAAAAGACATCTGTGTTTGCCTTTATAGACACTGTTCAATGGCTCTATATTTGTCCTTCTCTCTTTCTCTTTGTCCCAAAATTGTTTCATAGAGCAAAAAGAGCCTAGATAATAAAGCATGGCCAAAGCACATCTAAAAATGGCCTCGGTTATTTTAATTATCAATTGTCAACTTGTCTGATAAGATAATTCTCTTACTTTACCTCTTACTGCATTATTCCATAGAATTTCTCTTATTCAGTTCTGATTTTTTTGTCTTGGCAAGACGATTAGACATTTAAGGCACAAGACCAGGCCTCTTAATCTGCTGTCCACAGTCAGCCACCATTAATGGCCTCAGAACTCAGCCCTGGTGACATCTTTTTTGTCTGCCTGAAAAATACCTCCCTATTCCAAAACTAGGCTTTACAACTGTAGTTTGCACATGTTTTTCCCATAAGTGGTCTCATTTGCACATGTCTTTCCCATAAGTGGTATTTTGGGTCCCTGCCTGTTTACACTTGTTAATATAAACTGTATATTGGTAATATGCCTTTACTATTAACTCTAATATTAACTATGTATTGATAATCCAAATTTCAGTCCAGGCAATATAAGTAGAGAAACAAATATCCTCCATTAACATTTACAACTGCTCAGTGAGTCTAGATATTATAGTATATATAACCTTGTAATAGCAGAATGAAATCTGTATTGAATTACATTCTTACCCAATCTGTATTATTTTCATATTCACATGTTGCATTTATACTGGCTCAGGTACTGCTCCTCTTCTCCATTCATCAGTTTAGCTTGTGTAATTTTTTTTTTTTTTTTATCAATTGACCATAAGGTTACTACACATCTGGTTTCTTTCCAATTACTATGGAGATCAAACCTGAACTATGCAAACTTTTCTGAGCTTTTAGACTTTCCCAAATTGTATGTGGTTTGTAATTTCATCTAGACATATCCATAAAGCTGTGTTGAACTCTATCTTCTAGTTAAATGAAATCAATCCTACCTTGACATGTAAGGTTGGGACTGGAAGAGCATATGAGATACCAAATAGTTGTCATGATTTGATTGACTAAGTCACAGAGTCAGCCTTTTCCTGTACTCACACATTTTATTCTGGAGTGTTGGTTCACCAAGACCCCTTCTGCAATTTCCACTTTATCATCAACCCCTTCATTTGTGCTATTCCCTTAAGGAATATCAGAATCCAAAATCGTAATGACCAATTATAGACATCACCAGGGGGTGCTGACTCATGGATGGGACCCAGACAGATTTCCAAGATTTATTTGCAAAGTCTTGCTCACAATAAGCAGAAAGTAGGGAGTTATCTTTTTCTAATTAATTCTGCCTCTTTACATTTTTTTAAAATTGTACATATGTCTTACCTTTCTAAGGACAAGAAACATACAGGGGTGTTATCTTCTAAATGAATGATGAAAATATATTTTAATTTAAAACTACATGGCAATGTATCTCTTTACACTCAGCAATCTTGATATTCAGCAGTATTGGTGAAAGAAAATGCAGAGGAAGCATAACTAAATTCAATAGTTTTGATGCAATAGGATATATTTAGAATACGTTTATGTGAGGCAAGGTCTCTTTAAGTTCAGAATCAAAAATTTTTTCCACCTGCAATTTTTTTCTTATAACTGAGTTACAGCCATAGACTCAGATAATGAAGGCTTAATTTTGCTCACTGACTCGTATATCCTGGTATCATAAACCTGTCTCACTACATGTGCATGAAAGCAATTGGGCAAATCACAGCAATTACACTTGGTATTTAAAAAAAATCCACACAAAATATAAGAGAATATTTGAAAAGCCTCGGGTTAATATACCACACTATCACCCAATGAACAGAGGTCCAAACTCCAAACAACAAATTGGTGTTTAAATGCTCGTTTAGCAGACAAAGAAAGGCAGTGTTCCAACACTCTTGGAAGAAACCAGATAGAAATGATTTTCAGTCAAAGGAAATAATCTACATTCACAAGCCCACAGGTGAGGAGGCACTCTCTACCACAGCTCCATCACAGGCAGATGAGGACTGCTATTTTCAGCCACATTAATGCAGCTGTGTCAGTTTGTAGGTGAATCAGTCCTGCTTCATCAGACACATCAACAGCCAGAATCGGAACTGCCATCTTCCCTCTACTTAGACATATTTTCTTAATTGCAGTCTTTAAATAGATGCCATTTCTTCTTCCTCTCCCAAACCATCCATCATAACTGGTAATAGGGCCAGAAATGACCACTGCAGTCATTTTTTCTTGACCCTTTCTTCTGACTCCCCCCTCCTGACCATGCAACATCCCCCACACAGCTGCTCCCTCTTGACTTTCCTTCCTTCAAGTTTTAAACACTTCAAAGTTAGGCTGTCAAATCTGTGTAGGTGCTGAAGCCTTGTACAAATCCTGTAGCAATGAAGATTGTTATTGCCTTTTGAAGGGCTTTCTTTTTTGTCCTGTTTAACAAAATATAGTTATTAAATAGCAATTGTTTTGTCTTTCCAAGTGTACTTCCTGTCTTCCCCTTCATTTTTCACTCTCACTTCTGCCATCTCTGGTACTGGTCACCAGTACCGTTTTACTCTCCATTCTAAGAGAAGCAAGTATACCTCAAGTCTTTTGCACAATGCTTACCTCTCCTGTGGGACCTTTATAGCATGACACTACCAGCTCAAAGAATGACCATGGATATGGTGGTTCTTTTGAACCACAGCCTTCTTCTGCACGGCTTTAAGTAGCTAAAGAATCCCCAATCACATGCCCTAACTCTACAACCCTCAGCCTCATCAAAAGGCAGTTAAGCCTCTAATTGCATGTTCATTCCCAACCTCTCTTTTTTGCTTGTGATAACATATATATATATATATATATATATATATATATATATATATACTACTTAAAGTATCAGAATGAACAGTCCAGAATAAAAGAAGGGAAGATTAAATCAATATTCTTTAAAGCCAGAAGTCCAAATTCCAAACCATAACTGAGAGACACAGTCTATGTTAAACTTTAACGTGTAATTTCTCTCTGACTTCTTTATCCCAGCCAAAGGATAGATACCCTCCATTTATGGACAATTATTTAGACTGTGTAGGCAATGAACAGGCTCAGATACTATTCATTAGGGTCCTAAAATGGTAAATGGTATGCAACTTACACACACACACACACAACTATATATGTATATATGTATGTATATATATGTATGTATATATATGCACATATATGTATATGTATAATATGCATATATATATATACACATGTGTGTGTGTGTGTATAAATTTTAATTATGATGTGTCTTGGTATGGGCCTCTTTAAATCCCTGAATTTTGGAATTTTCTGAGCTTCCTGGGGTTTTATGTTCACTTTCTTCACCAAGTTAGGAACGTTTTCCAACATTGTTTCTTCAAACAGCTGTTCAGCATTGTGATTTTTTTCAGTTATGCTGATCAGATGGATATTTGGACCCCTAATAGTGTCCCATATGCGCCTTAAATTATCTTTATAGTCTTAGCATCTTATCACTTGCCATTCTGCTTGTGTGTCCTTGGCTTTCCCAGCTTCTAGATAATGCATTTGATCCTTTTCTTTATTCCCTTTGTTTATTCCTTTGTTTATTCCATTTAATATACTTCTCATCTCAGATAATGTTTCTTCATTTCAGACTGGTTCCTTTTTATAATTGCCATTTCATATTTATGCCTTTTATCTCTTTGTTGAAGTTCTCTACACTTCCCAAAAGTTTATTGAGCATCTTTATAACCAGGGCTTTGAACTCTGCATCTGTTAGATTACTTGACTCTGTTATATCTAGATTTCTGTTCTGTTCTCTCATATGGCTTCTGCTTCTTTGTCTTCCCATTTTGGCTGTCTTTCAGTGTCTGTTTCTATGTACTAAGCAAAGTTCCTAAGTCTCTCAGTCTTATTAATGTGGATTTGTGAAGTAGGTGTCTGTCCAATGGCACAGTTCTTAGAGGGGTTCAGCTGCAGGGCAAATTTAGCCCAAGTCTCTGCCTCTCCGGAACCACCTATTAAGATTCATCAAGCAATCTACAGATGATGTGGTTATAGTTTCCTCAAAAGGCCACACCAGAAACCAATGCCAGCTGACTCCACTGTGAGTCTAGGCACTACTCAGCAAGGAGAACCTGACTTGTCAAGGATATACCTAAATGTAGTTTGGGTGGGGCTGCAAGTTGGGGGAAGTGGGGTTTCAGGAAATCCTCTGGGCAGAGTGACCTCTGTTATCCAGTTTGATGACATCATAGCTTTGGTGGCTCTGTCTGGTGCATTAGTATGGGCTCAACAAGGAACAATGGATACTGTTTTCATTTCTGTACAGAGTGAGTCTTACCTAGGCACTCACTTCGACAATGTCTCCCTGTAAGTCCCTAGTGCCCCCTGAATGCAGCCAAATCAGCACCGATACTCAGAGCAACCAGGTTCATCACCGCAAAAATCTACGTGTGGGCACAGCCCCTTTAAGAGGCTTCTGCTGCTGCCGCTGCCGCTACTGCTGCCACTACTGCAGCCTCTGTCTCACTCAGCCGCTGGAGACTGGGCAGCCCCACATCCTCACCCCATCCTACCTTCTGGGATTTCTCCCTACTTGTATGGCTTGTTCTAGATCCCAGGAGATTTTTCCTTGCTGCTTGCTCCTTGTTTCTGTCACAACTTTGATTTGGTCACCAGAGGGATGAACAGAGCCTCTATATTCTACGCCATTTTTTTTAGTAGGTCTTAAGCATTTGAGTATTTAGAATAAACTATACTTTGAGGGAGAGGTGCTAATTACAAAAAGAAATAAAGCATGCAAAGGCAAAACTACTTGTTTATCCTAGCACAAGCAACAATTTAGAACAACAGCAAAAAAAGAGTTGGTAACTCTTGACCCATTGGTGCTCCAATTCCAGATAATTTTTTGAGTAAAGCTTATGAGTCTAGTAAAACGTTATTTTACATTTTTAAATCATTAAATCCCAGATCATAGCCACCTTTTCAGAGAAGTTGTCTAATGTTGTATTACATTCCACTAAATAAGGAGTTGGTCTTCTTCGCAAATGAGCAAAGGAAGTAAAAAACATATTGAAAGTAATAGATCCAAAATGCCTTTAGGGTCTTTGAGATTCAACTTCAACTTTTTCCTTTCTGAGAACACAGTTGAGGTTGGGGAGACCTTAATTCCAATTTGAACTCTAAGTGAAATCTAAATCCAATTTTAAAGCTAACCATAACCTTTTAGAAATATTTTCTAAGGCTACTGCAACAAAGTATTATTAACTGGGGCGGCAGGGAGAGAGGAGCTTAAAATAATAGAAATTGATTGTTTCACAGTTCTGAAAGTTTGAAGTCCCAAATTGAGGTTTTTGGCAGGGTCCTGCTCCCTCCTAAGCACCTACAGAAAGGCCCTTTCTGGTGGCCCCAGGCATTCTTTGGCTTATGGCAATGAACCTCCAAATTTTTCATCTTCACAAAGCCATCTTCCCTTTCTGCATCTTCACATGGTGTTCCCTTTCTGTGTGACTGTTCAAATGTATCTCTTCTGATAAGGGCACTATAGTTTTGGATTATAACACACCCTCATGACCTCATCTAATTTGATTATTTCTGCAAAGACCCTATTTCCAGATTAGGTCACATTCATAAGTAAACAGATTAGGGCTTCAACATATTTGGTGACGGGAAGGGGCTCGAGTCAACCTATACCACCTTATCAGAATAAAATTTTACTAGTACAAATACATTAATATTAAAAGGGAAAATTTAGAGTTAGAAATGTGCTGCAGTGACGTTTGTAATTACAAGAGATTAATTAGCCGTTTCAGGCAGAGTTCCCTGACTGGTACTCTTCAAAAAGGAGCACCTAGGGGCTACCACCTTTCCAGAGACAAGGCCTCTGCCCTGCGGGATCATAAAATCAATTTCACCAGCTTTACCAGAGATGCTCAGGCTATGAAGGATTGATTCATGCCCTCTTACCTGACAGTGTATTCATCACCATAACTGGTATGAGGGATAGTGAGTTCGTGCACACTGGCCATGCCCTTCTCCTGGGCAAATCCACTTGGGATAATAAACTAGTTAACTGTCAGATTAGTACAAAAGGAGGTAGAAATATTCTTACAGAACACAAATGAGTGATTAAGTCTCAAGAGCTGCCATTCTCTATTTCAGAAATGTTACAACTAAATAACTAAGAAATTGAGTACTGTGTGCACAAGAAGTACTTAATAATGCCTACTGGATAGATTAATGGATGGAGACCAATGATCTAGAACCAGAGTCTTATTTCTCCCTAGATAGTATAAGGAACTTGGTGACAGGCTCCTATTGTGAGTTTAGTTTTTTTCTAAATTCTGAGCACTTTCTGTTTGCATTTGTTTGCATTATAGCTGAATGTTTACATATCTCTGTCCTCTGACAGATTATAAACCTCTCTCCTATAAGATCCCCATGAGTTATACTCATTTGTCAATCCCCAGACTCTAGAAGAGATCCAGACCACAGAAAACACATTTTGCCATCTTGCCTTTGATGATACAACTCAAATGCAATATGTCAACTTTCAAGTAAATCATCATCTGCCTTACACATCTTCCTTCTCTGTATTCACTCCATTTGATGGGAATACCACCTATAGACTAAAACATCCACCCTAAAAAAATTCAAACTTTATGATTTATCTCTTTCTTCTTTTTCTATTAAAATCAGTAGTCTTTGGCATTCACCGTCTACATACAAATGCCCATCTTTTTGTTCCATAGTCTCTGCTCTCTTTGGTTGGGAAGGAAATGTTGAGGAAATTTATTCTCTAAAATCGGGTCCTAACATGCAAACCTATGAGTCTATATGCTAGCTCCTCAACCAGGGTAGGTGGTGAGAGGTATATTTCAAAATGCAAAATTAAGCAGTGAGAACATGAATCACTAATTTTTTTAAATAAGAAACTTAGGCTGACATACCTAAAAGGCTTAATATTCGTTTCCATAATGTGTAATTCACAGATTAATATTATGTTGACTTTTTCAAAATAATAAAAAATACACATAGAGAAACACTGTAAATAACCTTGTCAGTATTAGAAGAACTAATACTCAGCCTGCTCAGCCTTATCTATGAGGTTAAATTTAGTATTCAGCCAAGGATCATTTGTGCAGTATAAGCAGCCTTTAGTAGCACCATGTGACTTCTGTCATGTTAGGAGTCTCCAAGAAATAACATATCTGTTTTAAGACTCTTAAGTTCAAGATGTATATGATGTGAACATATGAAATTTAAGTGGCAGTAATTATGATATTATAACTTTTAGAGGAGCCTCTGGTGTTATTTCATCTTTTTGAGGATAAATTTGGCCTCATTGAATTATGACAGTTCAAATCAAGAGTTTTATGAATATTACACTACCATGATCCCTTTTTTCATCTTCTGGCCACCACTATATTATCTGCTAATATTTGTTTTGTATTCATACAGACGTCAAAAGACAGATAGATTCAACCATTGAGAGCTGGAAGCAGGAATGTACATGACATGACTGAGTAACACTTGAACTTTATTTAAGCCCTAGCAGGAAAATCAATGAGTAAGGAAAACTTAGACCATATTAAAGAACAAAGTATTATATGTGTGTGTGGGGTTTGGGGGATGGGGAAAGATTGGAAAAGTAGAAAGAAGAAGTAGATTCAATGTAACTTTAGAATTCATTTGATGACAACAACTGTGAACGAGTTTTCATACATACAAATAAAAAAAGAGACACAAGAAATAAAATTAATGATTATTAAAGAAGATTTTGTGAGATGGAAAAAGAGAAGTGGAAATTTTCAGTGGCTTCCTATTTCCTTCATTTACATCTTTATTCATTATTACATGCACCAATCAAGCCATTAATGTAACAAATAATTATCAAAAATCTAAATTTCTTAATAAAGTCTATGCTATACCCTAAGTATAAGGGGAAAAAATCATAGTAACTATCTTTGAAAGACTTATTGTCCAATCGGAGATAAGAAAGATGTGTGAACAAATGAGAGAAAGGTTAAGTTACAAATAATAATGTAAATAAATATGTGCAGGTGACAGTGTGTATATTGCAAAGGGACAGTAGATAATTCTCCTTGGGAAGAGGGAACAGAAAAGACTTCACAGAAGACATGGAATCGAGAACACATGGGTATCCACTCAGTAGACTAAATGGAAAGTGCATTCCTGGGAGAGGGGTGGTGTCTTTGTGCCAACATGGACTTCCTCTTTCTCCTCTACATTTTGGTCTTCTGTGAAGGCTCAACCTCATCTACTCGAATATGAAACCAGAGCCTCTCAATTTCAGTGTGAGGTCACGGTCATATTGCTCTATTTTATTTTCTCCTTAGGATTTATGTTATTCTTTGGTATTTATCTTTATTTACCTAATTGCAAATTGTCCACTTTGCCCTACTGACTCATGTGCTTGAAGAGAGAGTAGACCTTGCCTATCATGTTCACTCCTATATCCTCATGCCTAAAATATCCTGGCTAAATGGGAGGTCTATACAAATACTGGTTGAATGATTAAACAAATATTTGCTAAATGCCTACTATGAGCCAGGCACTAGGGATATGGTCCCTGCTCTCAGGATAATAGGATTCAAGAGAAGCAGGCAGTTAATAAACAAAATGAATGTTTTTTTAATAGTAATAAAGTCTATGAAAAAAATAAAACTAATGGGAAAGAGTAAAGGGGACAGGAGTGGTAGGGTCTACAAAGTTACATAGGGTAGTTAAGACAAGTAGCTCTGATAGAATGTTTATTGTGTTGACATTTCTTCTGAGCAAATGGCTCAAATCCTGCCTACAAGTCCTTCATGGTATTATAGAAGAACCACCTGTCTAATGGCAATGCCAGAGACAGAGTAACTATTGTGATAATGGACAAATAACTATGTTATATAAGACTCTTGAAATTATTATTAGCATAATTTTGTTTACAATTGCATATAACACAATCACAATCTACTATATTAAATTTATTTTCAGACAGTAGACTTTCTAAAACTTATTTTTGTGTTATGCAAATACAACATTAATTCATTCCCCCTGCAAAAGATCCCAACACCATAGAAGTACACAGAGCAAGAGAAAAGGAATTTAGAGATTAGAATCATTGTGTGACCTCCGTGCGGTGAGTCTGAGGAAGTTGCATAGCTGTCAAGAGTATCTAAAGAACTGACTCAGCACTAGGATTGAGCAATCATCGTTCAGCATCCTCTAATAAAAGGAAAGACGTATAGTCAAACATATGGTTTTTAATTTGTGACAGGAAGGGGATCCTTCAGAATTTATTCAAAGACATCACCACATACCAACAGAGAAACACATTGCTGAAAGACTTTTCTGCAGTACACTCTTGTGTGAATGGGAAAACTGGTCTCTGGAGGAAACAAGGGGTATGAGCTGTTTAGCCTCCTAAACACCATATTTTCCTCAAGAGAGAATTCACTAGGATATCCACTTGTATTTTCCCATGGGTAAAGCATTTTCATCAACTTCATAGCCTTGCAAAACCTGTTGGTCTTGTCAGGAAATAAAAGAAATCTTACAGTTATGATCAGAATGGTTGAATGGCCCAGGGAGATCAGGTGGGATACAGGTCTGAGCCTGACTTGTCTGCATGACATTTTATCTCAGCAGTAGATCATAGGAGCAGGACCAAAGAGAAATGAAACAGTGAAGTTGAAACTTGAAAGCACTCAGTGCTAAGAACAAGGACCCAGTGACACACTCCCAACTCCTCCTTAAGATGTCACATTTAACCCTCTCATATACTATGCCCTTGGCTGTGATGAGTACATTTCCTAATTTCCCAGCATGTTTAAATTAGGGTTGCTAGAGCTCTATAATAAGTTTGGGCAGGCTGCTAATTAAATGTTTCCTGCCACTCATCCTATATTAATTCCATGTGAAATTGAGGCAAGGCTAGAGAGGACTGCTCATACAGTCTCCTGGGCTGACCCGCCACACTGCTTTTGTTGACACTGGTTATTTAATCTGAAATCCTTCCCCCATGAGCTTTCCTCTTCTTTCTCACCCTCTGATTAAAATATGGATCAGATGCTGCAAAATTACTATTTTTAGGAGCAACTGATGCAAATATGGTTGCTTTTTCAATTATTCGGCAACTGATCTGATGGTTCTGAGACAGAAGCTAATTAAAATCTAATTGAAATAAAATCATTTCCAATTCTCTTTCCCTTTGTCAATTGTCTGAGTAGAGGGTTTCTTGCTTTGTGGACAAAACCTCTTCCTTTCTATTACTTCCTTCTGCTTTGTAAATAGCTATCCCTGATTCTATCACAGAGCATCTGGGCTACTAGGAGTAGGCACAGGCAGGGAGGGATGAGGAAGACCCTGAGAAAGTAAAGGGAGGATGTTTAAAGAGATAATGGTCGACCAAAAGAAGAAATGCAGATGGAGAAAGAAAGGGAAATGGGAATGGTGGTCAGAGCAGTAACCAGACAATTTAGGAGGGAAGGGGCAGAAAGAGGGAAAGTCACAAGGTCTGGTGGAGAAGGGTGGGCTAGTGACACAGTATTCGGCTTGCACATGTCTAATGTAGGCCTCCCCTGGGGCCTTGTTCAGGAACGTGGAACAGTAACCAACATTTAAAGATTAGGACATGTTACTTAAACATTCATATTTTTGGCCTCCCTTGAAATATTAAAAAATCCAGCAACCTTCTATCCTCTTTCCTACTTGGAAACAGGGAACAGGGCTGAGAAGAAGTCACTCTTTTATTGGAGGGGAAGATGTGAACCCCTAAATTTTCTAGTTCCAACTGAGCCTCTTTTGCTCATTCTCATTAATAATGTCACAAGAAGAATTTGAATTTAAATTTTGCTAGTGAGTGAAAACCCTTAAGCATCAAAAGATACAGAACCTCTACTAGGGATGACAGCAGCCTTTGAGACAAGTGTTTTAATGTCCCCAAACCTCATTTTCCTAATCTGTAAGAAAGGATGCGATAAAAGTATTATCATGCAGTCGCTCAAAAGTACTAATCTGTATTTAAATGCTCAGGAAATTGTAAAAAGCTATTCACACTTGTTTTTACATATTTTTTTTTCCTACTACATTATTAGAATTCTTTTTCAGAAGGACGGTAGAACGTATAAAGAATGAAGTAGGGGCTTTAGAAGTCTGATTAGAGAAATGCTGATAAGAGTGATAAATGAACATAACACAGCGGCAAAAAGAAAAGGAAGAGAAAAAGAATTATGGAGAGGACAGACCACCAGCAAGAAAGTACAGAACCTAGGCGCAGTGAAGCCTGTGACCCAGCAGAGAAAGAGCATGGACAGGCGCTCACACCAGCCCTGTGATCCTAGGCACACTCTCCAACCTCTCTTACTCTCATACGTCAGGCTCTTAATCTTCAAAAAAGAAAAATCATTCTTAGTCCACAGGGCTGTTTGAAAACTGAGGGATAAAAACACCTATAAAATACCTGACACAAGTAAGGGCTTCATAAGCATTAGCCATTGAGTTAATGTTAACTAATGCTAAGGCACAATTATCCAAGACTTCATACTGTTAGGAAAACAAGTTTTGTTTTTTCTTTTATTTGTTTGTTTGCAAACTAAATGCCACATTCTTATCCCTTTTTTAAATATAATGCAGAAGCTTAGAATTTATTTACCTGGCACCTACTGACCCCCTGGGCTTCCTCAAATGGCACCACTAATTATTTCCTTCACTAAAGACCATGGAAAAGAAAAGTCTTGTTAGGAACTATGAGTGTAAGGAAATGTGTGAGCTCAAAGGGTCTGACAAGGATGGGGCTGGCTAGAAAGATCACTATTAACGTGGCCTGTGTGAGAAAACTGCCTGGCTCAGAGAGGTTTTAAATGAAGATACAGGTTCCTTTGTAACTTTCAGTTAGAATATTCAAAAATTGCCCTGGGCTGAAAGAGGGGATTGAGTATACTAGAAAAAGAGTGTCCTTAGAACTACAGTATTTAAGGTGAGGAAGAACAATCTACATTGACAGTTTACAATGATTTTTCTTTAATAAAGCAGGACTCAATAAAGAACAAGATGTCTTGTTCTTAGTTAGACCCAGGTCAACCTCTCTGCATAGTATAGAAAGAGAAAAACATTTAAAGTAACATCATAAATGGGGAGTTTGAGGAGACAGCATCTCACTAACACAGGATGAATTTGAGAGTCATAGAAATGGGGCAGAACTACAAAAATTAAAGCAACTAGCAACTTCTGCTTTCCTATTCATGAATTCTGCTTCATTCCCTCAACCATGGTCTCTCAGAGGTAATGTATTTTTCTGTAACCCTATCGGCTATTTTTTCCCCTTAATTTTCCTTTTCCAGCAGTCCAGTGTAGTCATCTAGAGCTCTCATAAGTAGCCCGCTGCTGAGTCTCTCTCTCTCTCTCTCTCTCATACCACGCAGTCTTTCTCTCAAATTAATTATTCCCCATTATTAATCCTTCCTTGCAAGGGGTTGTGGAGGATTACACTGATGAAATTATAGCTGTATTAGGAACTCGAGGGTGGAAGCTGTCACTGCATTACTCAGCAGCTCTGACCACAGCTCTCCTTCTTTCCAGCAATATTCCCACAAGCTTAAAAGTGAAACAAACTTGTTTTGAGGCCCAAGGAAGTGAAACTATTTGCTTCTGCCCTATAAATGGTAGGGTTTAGGAAGGCAGTGGCCCTCTCAGTTCTATGAGAGAAGCCCTGCCTATCCCATAAGCAATTTAATATTTTCTTGTCAGAGATTTTTCTCCTCTAAGCACTCTCTACAACACCTAGCCCTATAAATAGAAATGATTACTCCCATCAAACCCACTGAGGGGTTTATGCCAATGCCAATCACAGGCACCTACCTGGAAACATTTCCAAAACTTCCTGTGAAAATGCAGATGTGCTTAACACAGAACCTCATCTTCAACATGATCTCCTTCAACCCTCTCATTTATGAGACTTATATTCACCCTAAAATGTTAGTTTATGTCAACACATTGAGGGTTAGAAAAGTTATATGATTTCTTTATGCTAAGGTGCTAGCTTCCAAGTTTATAGATTTGTCTAATTACTCATGCTTAGGTGTTTCTCGGCTTTTCAAAAGTTGTTAATCAGTTAATCTATGACATTACATTTATTTGTAGAAATAAATTTCCAGGGACCAGTTCCATTCTTTTATACTTCTGATATTTTAAACTGTGGTTTTTAATCAAGGGTGGGCATCCATTTACCTGGCAATATTTTTTCCAAAATAAGTAAGTTCTGCCATCAAGATTCTGATGCAACAAAGCTATTACAGCATATTTTGCTAAAGCTGGTACACACATCCTAGTAGAAGAACCTCTTTTTGAGACTGACATTATTTTAAGTGCATGTGTGTCCATGTGTACATGTAGAACACATGTCTCCTTGGCACTCAAAATAAGAACCTAGCACAAAACAAGTACTCATCTGATACTTGTTAAAAACAAAATGAATAATGACTTCTGAAAAATACTTCAGTCTATAAAATTTGAGCACAGTTATTTAGAACACAGTGAAATGTCTATATGTATTAGAAAAATATGTCATGTAAAGGACAGAGGTGTTGCTGTAGATTATGTTTTACTTGACTACACCTGTTTAGGTTTTGCTGAATTTGGGCAATAGTTCTAGAAGAAAAAATATATGGAAGGATCAAAGGAGGGCTGGTCAGGTATCTAAAGACTAAATCATTGTATGAGAATCTAAATGTGTGATTTAACTAGCTGGCAGAGTTCTCCTAGGTACACCTGGCATATTGGGAAGAGCAGTCTTAAACTGATTCATTTCATATACCTTTTTTAGCCTGTGGCAGGAATTATGGTAGCCAAATATGCAGGAATCCAGCCTTCAGAAACTTGGCATTTTCTGGTTGGAAAAATAAGTAAGTAGACAAATTACAAGAGAGTGTCATAAATAATAAACGCTATCATGTAGATATGCACAGGTGCTATGGGAATTGAGAGAGCAAAAATGTTGATCAGAAAATCTCCCTGGAGAAGCTGTAATGGATTTCACGAAGGAAGGATCCAAGGAAAGGAAGAAGGTATCATTCTAAATAAATGTATCAGTATTTGTTATAACACAGGTTCGAGAAAAGGGAATGTAGCCCATGTGAGGAAAGTAGAGAGTTGACGTGAGAAGAAGCAATGAGAAATGGCTATGGAAAAGACCGTGTGAAGGAGCTAGATTTTTGTTATGCAAATAATGGGAAGAGGAATGGCATAATTATATTCAAGTTTTAGGAAGAGTCATAAAAACAGTATATTATAGGTCAGAAAGATAAAAGACAAGACAATTTGGAAATTTCTGCGATTAATCCAGATGAGAAATGATAATCTAGAGTCTGTATCAGGTGTTGACAAATGTTTTCTATCAAAAGCCAGACAGTAAATATTTTAGGCTTTGCAGGACCCTTGTCTCTAGCACAACTAGTTAACTCTGTTGGTGTAGTTGGAAAGCACCCATAGATAATATATTTTTAAAATGAGCAAGGCTTTGTTCCTATAAGACACATTTACAAAAATGTGTGGTAAGCCAGATTTGGGCTGTGAGCCTTTTTTGCCGATCATGGTTTAGACCAGAGGAATCACTTCCTCTGGGTCATTTGCACTATGTTCCTCGCACATGGGCCTATGTACTTGATTAATTTCTACTTGTGTTGCAATGCCCAGAAGGTATGAAAACTAACAAAATGTTATTTTTTAAATCCACTGTAGTTTCGTAAAAAAAAAAAAAGAAAAGAATTATACCTGTACAGACAACAAACATGTGCTCACTTACACATACTACCCTAATTTCTTCACTCAGTAGCAAAGGTCCAGGGCGTGTGGGGCACTCTGCAAAGATCACTGCTTAGAAATCACAAAGCAGGTTGTTGTAACTTAACTTAAAAATCATTACCTGGCTTGATTCCTAGTGGTCTTCTTTTAGTCATCAGTACCTCACGCACATGCTAAATTTATTTGTTTTTTTTGTTGTTGTTTTTTGTTTTTGTTTTTTTGTCCTCATAAACACTAAAGTTTTTGCAAGGAGAATAACCCTTCACTGCCACTTATCATGTGCTTGGGCCAACTCAGTTATTTATAACTAAAAAAGGCGAACTCCTTTTAACAACAGCTTTTTTAAAAAAAAATATGGAGCAAAGTATCACATTTCAAACTCAGATACCATTTAAGAATGTGTAGGATACTATGAAGGACAGTTTTACTATACTGACTGTGCTCTCCCCAATAGAATTAGGCAGGGATTAGCTTTCACATCTCAAATGCTCTCTGGGTTCCCAGAGTATAGGCCTTCAGTAGATAGATAATATTAATGTTCCCTGGGATGGTGGGGTGGCGGTGGGGTGGGGAGGTACATTCTCTCACTAGGCCCAGACTCCCAGATTTCTGTCTATTCACTCCTTAAAGACCTTTCTTGAACTTATGTCCTATTTCAGACAGATTCCTCTGTATGCCATTGGTAGACATACTGAAAGCATCCTTTCTCCTACCTCTCCTCCATTTTCCTCCATCCCTCCCTCTCTCTCCCTCTTCCTCTCCGTCTTACTATTTTTTCTAGACATAGTGATGATTTGGGTTTATCTACCTTATTCCCCATTCAGTCTTTCAGGTGATGAGGAACTCTTTCACGTTACTGGCGGGGGTACCAAATGGAAGACTGGACAAAGCCAGGTTACATGGCTCAATAAAGACACTTAACTTTGATCTCTTCTATATCATACTTTATAATGTTGAGAGCAATAGCCCCATCACTATTGCCCCTTTACAATGCCACAGAAATTAAAAGTTAATTAAAGAAAAGGGCAGAACATCTTTCTATTAAGCATTATAACACTTAAGGACAAATTAACTTATAGTCTCCTTTAGAGATACTGTTGATCAGATTTTTCTTTCCAGGGTTTCAGTGAGCTTCCTAGAAATAGTGTCTCAGAGCCCAAGATTTATAGCCAAGAAATCCATTGTCTCAGTGTACTGAGATGTGGCCACATGAAACTTAACCAACTGCCATCGACAACTGCCAACACTTGGGACTGTTCTCCTAAGACTTTCTCAATGCAGCCTGAAAACACTAACATCGAAATGTTTCCTCAGGTCTACTTGGTGTTAAGTACTTTTTATTTCCCTTTCATAAATACTTGCTCATTCATAGACATAGAAGAAAAATAATTTTTAGAAATCCCTCAAATAGTCATGAAATGGAGTAAGTAAGAGGTAACTTTCTAACTTCACCATCATACCATCCACAGTGGACAAGAACATGGTAAATTTAGAGTCAGGATTATAAGAGCCTTAGTTAGCATCAACCCAGTGCATGAGCCTCCCATCTTCCACCAACCTGCTCAATGGTCATGTAACCACTGGGCACTCTGTGAGTGTTGAGAAGTTACACTTTGCCAGGTACTGTAAGAAATGCGAGGGTTATAGAAGCAAGTTTCCCAATATTCCTCCCCCTACATTTAGAAAACTTTGAGTAACAGGGAACATTCCATGTATACCACTCTTATTTGGGATAGCCCTGTATGACTGAAGTTTTTACTTAAGTTATTCATGTTGCTTCTACTCATTCTAATTCTATCTCGTGAAATCTACATGTTATATATTTTTTTCTAATTGTAATATAGGCCCAAGAAAATGATCTCATTCTCTTTTTTGACATAAATTACTTGGAAGAAAAAGGTAGAATACATAAATGTGGTTCCTCAACATTAGTAAAAGCATGAGACAACACACTTCTTAATGGGTCATAGATAATATAACCCATCATCAGTTTGGTCATTCATCAGCCTATACTGTCTCTCAGACTCTGAGGATAAACCCTGACAAAAGGTATGGACCCATAAGGACTGAATGTGTGCTGTATATTTTCATGGTCAAGCACAGGAAAACAAGAATTAAAACTAGCAGAGAAGACATCTTCACAGCCAGTAATCTTTTTTTGCTTTGTTATATTGTATTTCTATTTTATTAAAGTGTTTCCTTCTTTAGTAAAATGTATATCCATTATATTAGAAAAATAGGAGTATCCACTTGCCAAAATATATTAACAATATTCTTGGAATAAGACTCCAGACTTGTGCTAATTTGTACCTTATTATTAAAATTAAAAATAGCAAAAATGATCTGGCTCACATTTGTTAACTAGGATATATAGGCCCTATCTTCTTTAGTTTATAATAAAAATTAGTTAGTGACTTGTAATGCTTATTTTTTTTCTCTCTATGCCTCAATTGTTCTGGGTAATTACTCTCTTAGTTCTTGGAAAAAATGGGAGAGTAAAATAAGGAATTCATAATTTGGTCCTCATAACTCTTTTTCACCCTTTAGAAATATCAGATACCACTAAAAATACTGATTTTTGGTAGGTATTTGAGCCTGAAATTAAATTTTTGAAGTACAGTCTTTGGAGGATTCTCTATTTCTTTTCTTCTCCCCTTTTAGTATTGATTTTTCTCCTTTCATTTTTTGTTGCTACTTCTTTTCTTGTTGCTAGGGATTTGTTAGAGCCACATCTGTACATGATTTCTTATTTATGTTTGTTTTGTACATAAGCACCAGATGCTTCAACTTCCAGCTCCCCAATCAGTCAAAAGGAGTTCTATAGCAATAAGGGCTATCAGTCAGGCAGAATGAGGACTCCACCTACCTCCCCCAGTCCCAGTGCAGGTGCCTCAGAGAAGCAGGTCAGGTGGTCCTGCGGGGCTGTTGATTAAGCACTTATTGTATTGAGAAATAAAATAGTATAAGCATACAGCACTAAGTCACCAATACTAGCATCTGTGGAAATCAAGAGGATTAATGAAATTTTATAAGTTAGCAGTAGGAAATTGAAAAAAAGTTGTAAGTATTCCACTGTGAGTTTATGTCTTTCAGTGAAAAACACCTACTTCAGGTCTTCCACAAGAGCATGTACTTTTTCTGTAACAAATTATGCTGCTATTTTACAGGTATGATGCCACTTTCAAGGAATATCCTCCCTGTTGTGAACAAGTTTTATACAGTTCTGCAAAGGTGATGGATAATGGTTTTCACTGTGGCATATTACATATTCACATGTCTTTCTACTCACCTTGGAACATAGCAAAGTCCTTTAAGACATTCCAAGTGAGCTCATCACCTATGATTCTCTACTTTGTGTGTATGTGCATGCATGCACTTGTGTGTGTGTGTGTGTGTGTGTGTGTGTGTGTGTAATACTTGACTTTTGCCTCAATCTTGAGATTATTGTGTGTGCTTGTGCTTTGACAACAGCATCTCCAAGGGGATGATATAAAAGCTACAAGCATTTCCCCAACTTGCCTGTGATTTTTTGTGAAGACCAGAGGAGGAGGATGTTATGACTGGACCAAATTTGGATGGTACCTTAATACAAGACCTTCCCTGATTCAAGATAATAAGAAATAGTATAAAATATTGGGATTAACTTCAAAGATACAAATGCTTGTCTTTATTCTGCCTCTTATCAGCTATGTGATCCGCAAATCATTTAATTTATTTGTCTTCCATTTTCTATAAAATGATAATAACAATAATAATGATAATAATGATACTTCTTTTTTGTACAGAGCAATTGTGAAAATCATGTTAGATCATGCCAACAAAAATGTTTTATAATGCCCTCTACAATCATAAGGCAGGACTATTGCTTGGCAAATTTGGTGAAGTAAATGATTAGGTCCCTTCATCCATCTTTGTCTTGTCCTCTCACACAATCACAGCATTGGGCAACTGATACTTCTCAATGGAACTACAGCACAATGACAAAAGAAATAGGATCAGAATTTCTTGGCTTTTGTCCTTGCCTGCTAAAATACAATTTGCAAAGTGAAATAGTTTGCAATGCTTTTTTACTTGCAGATTTGTCTTATCAATCTCAAGGCATAAATACTACTTTCTCCATTTTATAGACAAGGAAATTAATGTTGAAAGAATTTAAGTAACTTGCTCAGTTACACTATTGATTATTAGAGCTTTGGAATTCAAGTGTGAATTTTAGCACTATCATATAGAGATACCAACTGATTATTCATATCATGTATTTAGTCTACATTATTTCTTGCCACCAACTTCTAGGTCCTGAATATACACCAATGTCTGAAACAAGCAATGCCTTTTCCTTCATGAAGCTAATTTTCTAGAGAAGGGTGGCTGACTATTAACAACAACAAAAACACATCACTATACAATGCATCAAACATTGATAAGTGCTATGGAGAAAAATCAGTCCAGGTAAGGGAAATAGAAAGGGCCAGGATGGGGAAAGATGCTATTATGCTATTTATCACAAGAGTCATGTGCGAGGAGATGACCTGTGTGCAGAAACCTGAATGAGATTAGGGATTGGTTTTCTCAGCAGGGAAAGGTTTTCTCAGCAGAGGGTCCAACAAGTACAAAGCAATGCACAGCTCTTATGTGGGACCACACAGGCCTGCCCCAGAACCAGCAAAGAGGGTAGGGTAGCCAAAGAGGCTCAGATAACCAAACATAATATTGTAGGTAAGAATGATGCTGCACAAAGTGGAGGAGGATGGATTACATTGGTCCTTGTTGGCCTAAGATTTTATTCTGAATGAGTAAGAAACTGCTTCATGAATTCCTAGAGTTATTTGTTGTTTTCACTTGCACAGGTGAAATGTCAATTTTATTTCATGTTAACAATTTTAACCAGTGTATATAATTTCCCTAATACCTACATCTTTAATCTTAAAGTGAGGATGATCCTGCTGTCAGAGCACAAAGATTTTTCTGTTTCAGATAGGATCTTCAAAATTAATTGTGCACATTTCATCTGAAATCTTGTTTAGTCCTCCCTCTAAGAGGCATCCTCATTAATAAAGAAACTTTAAAGTCCCTATAGAAAAACATCCTTCTCCATCAAGAGTTGATCCTCATGGAATGAGAATAAGCCCTTCTAACCCCCAACGGTTATGGATGACTGTTCTTACTTTTTTTCACTACACCATTCAGGTGCCACTTAACATATTCCCCAGTCATCTTGAGAAATTAAATCAATTCCCCCTTTGCCCATTAAAAGGCTCATAAACAGTTGCAGCATCAAATTAGTGCTGGTAAATTTCTTCAACTTGGAATGTGTTAAAATGCTCGGCTGGGTAAGAAGAATCAATTAGGGCCAGACAGGGTGTTGGAAGTTAAACAATTTGTCTATCTTATGATTCTATACTGTGGAAAGGATGTGTGTGTGTGTGTGTGTGTGTGTGTGTGTGTGTGTGTTTGTGTGTGTGTATGTGTGTCTTTACATTTCAATTCAAATTTGAAATTACTCATGTATATATTTGTATAATTTAAATCATGGCTGGAGCAGAAACTACCCATCAAGTGAGAGGTTATTGTTTGAAGAGTCAGAAAAGTCTTATATGTACCTGTAAATTTGTAACTTGTAATTAAGCACATTGTTGCTTTCTTATCTCCTAAACCTCCATCAACTAAGTTTATGTTGATATGAGAGATGAGCATTTATTCAGGAACTAAACTTGGCATCCAAATAATCATAATCCAGGTAAAAATACCAGACCTAGCTAGTCGCTCCTGCTCCCAGATTCATCAGACAATTGACAATTCCTCAACATTTTTTTCTGCCTTTCTAACTATGGGCCAAAAACAAAATGCTGAAGGAGATAATACAGAATGAAGGTTATTAACCTAGGGTCCATGAACTCCCCAAGGGGTAGGGAGGTCTATCAGCTTCAACTGAGAGGGAAAGTACATCTTTATTTCTTTATTTCTACTGCACTCTAATTGCAGTGAAGCATATTCTTTATTTATGAATATAAGGAAGCTATCAGAGTAGTGTCAGCAGTACCTGTGTCTTTATCACCCAGAGAAATCACAGTTATTTTCATATCATATTATATTTGTTGCCAATATTTTGAAATACCCTTTTTCACTTGACACATCTTCAAATTTGTGTTAGTTGTTGGTCTCACTGCTAGATTTTATTTAATGCAATAATCATAAAGTACATGCTACACGAATTTTGTAAATACTTTAATAACTGCATCCTAATACAATCTGTTTCCTTTTTAATTCTACATCTATATCAAAGGTTGTCTAAAGCTTAAAAAGTGGGGGGAAAACAGATTTCAAGGGATATAGGGCTGCTATCCCGAAGTGGCTCTGTTGGAGGGTCCACTGTGGGTAGGCTCTACCCCAACAGACTTTCTCTACCTTCCCATCACTGTGCCTAAAAGTCTACTAATAAGAGAGTTCTCTTTGAGTGTGATGTTTCTTCCATGCACATAATTAACAGCATGTAAAAAAATAATTTATAACACAAAAAGAATATAATTGGCAAAATAATATTTACTACTGTACACAGCACTCTGCTATGTATTTTACTAAAATTCTCATTTAATACTTAAAAAAACACATGAGTATTATTTTCTACAATTGATGGACAAGGAGATTGAGATTCAGAAAGATGAAATACCTTGCCCAAGAACACTCAACTAAATTTTTCCTAAATTAAAGTCATGCTGGGAGTGATTTTTATATGGTATTCTTTCACATGAGAGAAATGAAAGGAAGGATAAATGAGAAAAGACATCTAGAACAGCAGTTTTCCAAGTGAGACCCTGAGACTTTTTCACAGGGTCTGTGAGGTGAAAACTACTTTCAGAATAATTCTATGACATTTGCCTTTTTTGATGGTGAGCACATACACTCAAGGTGCAATGGTGGGTAAAACTTCTTGAATCAAAGTAGTACCACCAAAGTGTATTGGTTGTCACTGAATGCTTCAACACCATGTATGCACAGTAAAAAAATAAATACAAAATTTTTAAAAAGCTCTTTTATTTTCACTCAAAGATGTCCATGATGAAACAAAGAAAGTTAATGATTTAATAAATCTTATAGTATATCTTGAATTTCAACTGTACATATTTTTAATATTCTGTATGTAGAAACCATATAGGCAGCACTTCTGCATAAAGCCTAAAATATTTACTCTCTGGCCCCTAACCAAATAAATGACCAGCAGAGAAAAGCAATTGTGTGATCGCTTGAATTGTGAGCTGAACTGGGTGAGTTTTTCAATACACACTATTTTTCTTTGAATGAACTACAGACAAACTATGGTTATTCAGAATTGGTATCTCAAAGACATTTTCTCAAAAAGAAATGAAGTGTCACTTCAAGAAAAACAATTGATAATATTTATTGCCAGTGATACCATTTTCATGGGGAAAATTATGGTTTTGAAAAACTTGAATTTATCGCCATGAACTTGACACTTCCAAATATTTGAAGACTTTTTTCATGAGATTGGTGGTGTTGTTAATGAATGTTATTTTTTATATTGTGTAATGAATGTGTCAATATGTAGAAGATTTGCATAACTCTTTAAACCAATATTTTCCAAATATTCACTGTGAGAATTTACAAAATTGAAAATAGTAAAATATCCAAATGCAAAATCAACCAGTGGATGAATATTGAGATAAAATTTACATACTATAAAATACTCTTTTTAAGTGTACAATTCCATGCATTTAAGTATATATGCAGAGTTATGCAATTATCACAAGAACCTAATTTTAGAACACTTCCATCATGCCCAAATTAAACCTGCTTTTTTCTTTACAGTGACTCACAGTTCTCAACCCCAGTGCTACCAGTCACTAATCTTCTTTCTGTCTCTATAGAGTTGCCTTCTCTATCTACCTTATATAAATTGAATTATAAAGTATGTGCTCTTTTATGACAAGTTTCTTTCATTTATTATAATGTTTTCAAGGTTTATACATATTGTAGCATGTATTAGTACTCCATTTCTCTGTATTGTCAAACAGTATTTCATTCATTACATAAACATGCCACATATACCACTTTCTTTTTTAAAATCCATTCACTTTTTTTTATGGACATTTAGGTTGTTTCTGCTTTAGGGCTATTGTGAATAATGCTGTTATCAACATTTGCATACATGTCTTTGTGTGGATATATGCTTTCATTTTTTCTGTATGAAGAAGTAGAATTAGTAGAATTGCTAGTAGTAGTAGAATTGCTGGGTCACATGGGATGTCCATATTTAACAATTTGGGAAACAGCCTAAGTGACCACACCATTTACCTTCCCACTAGCAATAAATGAGAGTTCAAATTTTCCCACATTCTCACCAACACATGTTACTGTCAAACCTATCACAGCTATACTATTGGATGTGAAGTAGTATCTAATAGTGATTTCAACTTACATTTCCCTAATGACAAATGACGTTGATTTTTCTTGTGCTTATTCATCATTCAGATAACTTCTCTGGAGATGTCTATTCATATTCTTTGCTATTTAAACGATTTGAAACATTTATTTTGAAGTAGTTACTGATTCACAGGAAGTTGCAAAAATAGTACAGAAAAGACCAGTGGATTTAATGTAACAGACAATTTAGTTGATACAGTTTCAGATTTCACATTGCAACTTCTCTTTCAGAAATTACAACTTGTTGACTTTTGGTAGAGTATCAAAGAAGAAAATCTACAGTTATCTCAAAAATGTATTAAAAAATGTGTTCCTTTTCCAAATACAATCTGTGTGGAGGCAGATTTTTTTAAGTTTAGTTCAAACAAAATGACACATTGCAACAGATTGAATATAGAAGCAGATATGAGAATGTAGCTATTTGCTAAGAGATTATCAAAAGTGTAATACCACTCTTCTCATTAATTTTTTGGGAGAAACATATAGCTAATTTCAACAAAAATGTACTATATTAACATGTAATGTGTCTTTACTGTTAAAAATTAATAAACATATTTTTTCTGTTTTAATGTTTAATATGTAAGTATTGATAGATATAACCCACATAAACGAAAATGTCTTCAGGCTTC
The DNA here is from genome assembly GCA_004027375.1 of Macroglossus sobrinus. Taxonomy (NCBI): domain Eukaryota; kingdom Metazoa; phylum Chordata; class Mammalia; order Chiroptera; family Pteropodidae; genus Macroglossus; species Macroglossus sobrinus. Next base: position 146,459 of record PVKZ01001996.1, read on the forward strand.
TCAATTATTTTAAATATATAAAGGGGTCCTGGGAACAAAAAATGTGAGAATTGCTGATGTAAACTCTGTGGAACTTGTGATCTAAGGCCCTGAAGAGACAAAGTGTGTGAGCACAGGACCCTCAGGCAATGAAGAAAGCACTACCCTCCCTTAGTGGAGAGGGAGAGTTATCTAAAGAGAATTAGTGGGAGGAGGACTCACTCACTGCTTGCCTAATTGTACATATATACATGTACTCAAATAGCCATTCACTGAGAGGAGCTAGGAAGGAAAAGATCGTCTGGCAATACAGATCATGAAAATTCACATCCACAACTTACCTTCCAAAACATTCAGGTTTTGGGCTCTTCGCCCTTTACTAGCTATTGTGATGTACCCTCCCAGCTCAATCAGGATCCCCAGGTGCCCTTCTCCTCTTCTACAGCAGCCCTTGCAATTGGGATTTTTTCCTCTTCTCTTGAGACAACTGCACAGCCCCTTCCCACCTGGCTGCATGTACATGCAGCCTCTTCAGCTATACTTCCTTTGTTTGGCCTATGAGTAAACACAGGTGCCCTTGAAAATGATGGCTTAGTGCTAAACACTACTAGGGAATACAGAAGGGCAGTGCAAGGAGTCTACAAGGTAAGTAAGGTCGCAAGCCTCTACACTAGGCTGGTGAGGCTCCACCCAAGCTAGAAAAAGTTCCTGTAGGTCTTTTCTTCACCATGAGAGAAAGAATATTGGCTTTGGCATCAGAAATCTAAATCTAACTCCTTGAGTCTGTCAGCTTCATTTACTCTTTTGGAATCTCATTTTTCTCATCTATAATGCAGGTGTTATGAATTCTTCTCATATTAATTGAAAAAATACATATGTAGTTTCAAATACAGAACTATCAATGTAAATTATTATAATTAAATCTAAAGGCACTTTTTCATACCTAATTCAATGGGACATTCTGAATATTTTATAAACTAACATAAATTTATTTGACTATAATTTAATACAGCATAGAAATGCCAAAGATTCTCAGTAGTATTGTTAATATATATCCTCGGAAATAAAAAAGAGCATTCTATATCCTTTTAATTTTAAGAACCAACAATGCTTGCCTTTGATTAATTTAAATATGGAATGTTTTTTTTCTCTGAAATATTAATATTTACTTTCTTCATTTCATTTCATAATTTGCTTAGAACCACAATAAAAAAATTAATTAAAGCAGCTAAAATTCTTGTGGTTTAAAATAATGATGATAATAATAATGATGACGAATGAATGAAGGAAAGCTCATATCACTTTTGGGAAAGGCAGATTGAAGAAAGCAGAGGAAGGGAAAAACACTCAAATGCAACACAAACATCATGCATACCTTGTATGCTGTGCTGAGTTTCTCCATATGTCCCTGGAGCAAGTATTAAAGACTAAAGGTAATAGATTTTCAGAGATATAATTTCTTAAGAGAAAAATTTAGGTCACCATGCCTTAAATGTGGGTGACTGTATTAAAAGAAAACATTCAAGTTATTTCAATTGCCTGGACTATACGGAGAAAGAGAATCAATTTCTAAGTTAACTGGGTCCCAAACCATATACAGCTGTGTAAATTAGATTTTATATCCTGAAATGCATTCTTCAGTAATGAGGAAACTTGTTTGGACTTTGGAAATAAGAGAAATATTATCTGTCTATAAAAGCTCCCAGAGTCGCATCTGTGTTCTGCAGAAAAGCTAGACTAGAGCCAGGACAAACAGGACTTTGACAATACAGACAGTGTCCTACTTTGCCAGGGAGTTCTTGCACAGCCACATAAAATTCAACTGTTAGGGTCAGAAACAGGCTTACTTTTTCTAAGAGGCAATTATAAGAGAAAACCACCAAAAACAGTTATTATATTTATAATGACACTGTACATATCAGTGACAACTTTCAGCATCGTATTTCCAGTATTTTACATGTTAATTTTGTAAAGTTTTGCTGTTTCCACCATGCATCTCATTTGGTCCATTCTCTCAACTATCCTATGAGCTCACTTCTTAACACTCATTCTATCCCTTTCATTTTCTGTTTTTTATTTATTAAAAGATAAGGAAAAAATACAATGGAACACTCAAATAATTGTACCAACAAACACTGCTGTTTAAAGATGGAAAGACTGCTCAAAATAGACCATTGGCTCCTAGACAATACTTTATAAGATCCCTTGAAAGGTTAATTCTTCAGTTATATTCATTCAGAAAAGCCTGAATTTGGCAAATGTATGTAGTTTAGGAGAGTCAAGACAGGATTATGTAAGTAAATATTTTGAAAAGCTGAATGTATAGAAGTTGGAGGTGTTTTGCTAGGGTTGTCTATTGATGTCATTCTATTCTGAGACCTTAATAACTTACAGATGGCCACAAGATTCTTCACCTTCCTACACAATGGGGAACAAAAGACTGTTGGGCCTGTTTTCACCTTAAGTTAAACTAAATGTCCACAGATTCGTGTCCCACTTGTCTTCCTCTGTAACTGAATTTTAAAGGGAACACCGTTTGACATGACTTTTTAAAAAAGGGTGTTCTTGAGTCACTTTATAGAGGCAAAATATGATAACCTTATTAAATTATCTGCCCTTGTAGACTGGGTAATGTAAAAGACCTGTCCCCCGAAGGTCTGCATTTAGACAAGATGCATGGTGAAAGCAATTGCAATCCATCCAGTCGGGCTTCAAGGTGAGTCTGACAAGTGGAAAACTTTCTCTTTCAAAAAGCCCCTAGAGGAGAACAAACTCTTAAACTAGAGAGATTGAGACAGTAGGAAAGGCAAAGATATTTTTAGTATCTGGGAGTTAATTTTAACTAAAAAAAAAAAGAGTTTGAATTCTTGGGGACATTGAAAGACCTGAGATTCATATAACTGAACTGAGCAGTTAACTATCACAGAAACAGAGAAGAGTTTCTAATCATTACCTCAACCAACTTCGAAATATGATGGGTTTTAAAGTTACAAAAGAATAGAAGGCATCCAATAACTATTTTTTTACTTCTTTGAGGTAATACGTGGAATTCCTTTTTCTTAACATGAAAAAAATAAGAAATTAATAAAAATAATCCAGATCCAAAGGGAGTTGAAGAAAGTGTAACTAATATACTGCACAAGCTGATGATTTAACAGGAACTTCAGTAGACATTTCCACTTACTGTATCTTACTTAATCTGACAATATTCCCCTAAGGTAGATATTTTTATCTTACCTTTTATAGATAAATAAATCAAAGCTCACAATGTTAAAAAAAAAAAAAACTTTTGCAACTTATTTCAGTTAAATATAACAGTATAGAAACAGCAGTCCCCAGGATGTTTTATAACAAAGCACTTACTTGAGAAAATGGGGTATAATGTAAAAACAATTATCTTTAGGGCCAGGTACTTGCTTTTCATTCTGGGCTTCTTCCTTTACTAGCTGAGTGATACCAGGTGAGTCACTTCTGAATCTCAGAAAATAATTCCTATATGTTCAGGTTGTATATAAGTATTCAAGATAACTATATATTTCTATACACATAGAGATGCACATAAACACAAATATATACACTCTCACACACATACATATACATGTTTGTATGTATGTCTATACAGAACCTAACACAAAACAGGAGATCCACTAATCAAAACTACTTTATTAATTTTACTCTCTTTAAGTTAGTTAAATTATTTTTGAAAAGTTTACTCCCACTGAATGCTGACACATTTAGTCTTTATTTATTTATTTTTTCTTTATTTCATTGCTTCAAATTAAATTATATTAATCTGAGTATACTGTGAGTGTGGATTAGTAAGCATCTCCAATTCATATGCTTACTAATTTTGCAACTTATAATAAAAAGTAGAGGCAGCAAAGAAACGTGAACAATCTCATTTGTAAGTAGCTGGCAAGGGGGCATTGTGATTTCAGGAAATAATATCATGCACCTCAGAGATAACTTTTCCTATGTACTAATTATTAATTTTAATATTTAGTATTTTTAAAGCACCCAACTATTTTGAGCATTTACCCATTGAAGCTATTTGTTTGTTTATAGTTGCACTACAGATGGAAACTGAGGTTTGAATAATTCAGGCTTATCATATGTTTTTAGGCAGGCTTTGTTTTGAAATATCCCGAAGTATTTAGGTTTCCCATCAATAAAAGCAGGGTGGCAAATTCCTCATAGATTCACACAGGGCAAGGCTGGAGAGAATCTTAAAGCCCATCACATCTAAATTCTTCATTTACACATAAGCTGGGAGCAGGAGAGACATAATGCCTTCTCATATGTCAAATTGCTACTTTAGAGAAATTTGAGGACTAAACAAATGCGAATTTTGGGGTTCATTTCATTGCTTGTGGATAAACATTCTGGCTAAGGCAGAGGTGGCTAAAGAAGACAGTGGGCTGAGAGAATATTTTGGACATGGTTATACTGTAACTTCAAAGCATGTTAATAAAATTTTAATGGGGCCCATCTCCTGCACTATGCAAACCTTCTTTTGCCTCATTCTTAACAGCAGCAGGAAAAAATCCCCTGCCAGATAAATTCCTCTCAAAAGCTTTTCTCTTTGGATTAAATATTTCAAATCCTTAGATGCAAGTGTGACCTAACATTTCCAGGCTATTCTTTCAGAAAAGAAGATTATAAATCATAAAGCTAACTCTTTACTCAAAGCCTTATCTTGCATGGTTACACTAAAAATATTTCTTTGAGGTTAAGAACATATTTTCTCTAGAGAAAGCATTCCTCTTACTACTTTTAAGATGACTCCCAGCATAAATGTCTGCACCTTTGTTGGGGACAGGATCAACATCTGCTTCTCAGGGTAGTCACTATAGGTCAGACGCTTACTACATGCAGTTAGTCTGCAAGGGGCATTATTTGGCCTTCAACATGTTTGTTGCAGGGAACCCTGAACCTACTGAGCTCACTCTGGCACCCAGTCTGGTTGTTTACAGTTACCAGAAATATAGTTTCAAAAGGGAATATACATGGGCACTTTCAACAGAGGACAAATGAATATATTCAGTGGGAAATAGAGATGGATTGTGAGGATATGGCACAGTGTTCACATCTTCTCTCAAGTAGTTTTGAGTCCCCACAGAGGAAATGTTTAGGTTTAAATGAGTCGTATTTATAAGATACTTCAGAATATTCTGACACAAGCCGTGTGCTCTGGGATCCAGGTGATAAATTGGGATAAAAGGTCCTTCTTTCCCATCTCCCCAAATTTTGCCTTCACAGCACAGTGAAGGGTCCGGTTCTCTGAAGTCTCAGTCATCCACTAGCAGAAAATGGGTGTGACCCCAGGAAAAACATGGCAACAGAGGAAACTGACAACTGAAGATTTAATAAGAGGTGCCTTCAGGCACAGGTCTGCTCTAGAGCACAGTGCTCCACTTCTCCCTGGAGGCCCCAAGGACCTGTGAGGACTATATATGCACTCACTGTATTCAGAGGCTGAAAGGCCTGGAGACATTTAGATTTCCTGTCCATAAACAGAAACAGCAAATGGAATTGTGAACAACCCTTTGAACAACCCTTAAAGAACAATGCCAATAACAAAGACAAGTTCGATTAATAAATATGCTTGAGACATTTCCACATTATTGGCACCACACATCTTTTGATCACCCTCTTTTTGTTGAGCAGATCCAGTTCTAGTGATTTTATTCTATACTCATGCAAAGTGAACTCTAACACCTCCACTCCCATTTTATCTTATCCATCTCAGATTTCCATGTCCCCCATTTTCTTGTAGTTTTTTTCCATGTCCTCCCACTGATCCTCACTCTACTTGAGTTCATTTCTCTTTTCCCTCAGTCTGGTTGTTTCCTGGGTCTCTTTCCTTCTTCCATCGTCCCTTTCTTTAGTCACTTCTATGCTCCTGGTCTTTCTTTTTCAATGTCTAGAGAACACAGCTTTTATAGCTCCTAGACTTAAGCTACTGACCATTGCAGGCATTCCTGGTGTCTGAATTATATTCACTGATGAAGAGAAGAAACTCAGCATCCAGTAGTTGTTCAGTAACATTTTTTAATTGTCTTGTTGACTGAAAGTTAATCTCAAATATTTTGAGGTGGGGAAATTCCTATAGTCAAGTGGTGCAAGATGGCAGAATCATCAAGAGGTAGTGAGTTCTCTGCCATCCAAACATAGGCAGGTCGTTGGCTCAGGCAGGAATACTGTGAACATCAGAGTCATGGTCATGGGGTTAGGGAGCATGGCATAGGGAATGCAGTTAGCATTAATAGATTAGCTAGGTGAAAACCAGAGAAGATAAGGAGTAATCATGGGGATAGTTTTATCAATTATATAAATGTCTCATTAATGTACTGTATATTTTTTTTAAAAATCAGAAACTCCTTTGCAGCAAATGTGATATTACAGATTTGTCCAGTGGATTTGGAACCAGAAGATGTGTTTAAGGCTCAAAGCTATCACCAATTCACTGTGTAACTTCAAATTACTCATTATCCCTGAGCCTCAGTTTTCCCATTTATAAAATAGAAACCATGATACCTATGCTTCTATTTTACAAGGTCCAAATGATGCTTTGGATTATGCAAATAAAAGCATTTAACTGCAAAGTATTATGTAGAGATCACATCTGGAAATTTTTGCTATTGGAAGTTTATCAATTGTAGGATCTAATAGAAATTGAGAACAGGGGTTTAATAATTTTGAATGAAATTGTGACCATAATGCAGGATATAAAAAGGTACTTCAGATTAAAAGAAAAGTAAAAGGCATAAAATCTTGACACACAACTTAAAGATGGACCACAGGTTTTACATCTTAATTCAAATGGCTCTCTAGTAAAAATACACACACACACACACACACACACACACACACACACACACACACACACGCACACATCTATACACACACATATATGTATATATATTTTTTCGATGTAAGGTTTTTAAAAATTCTTTCCTAAAATGATTTAAGAAAAACAATATAGTTGGAAAGCCCTCAAAACTTACTACTATAACAGACAATTATTGAATATCTACTGTGTGTCAGGCACTATGCTTAGAGCCAAAAATACCAGGATGATGAAGCTAGGCCCAGCTTCAAGAAGTCACACACTGGGAGAGAAATGGGCAGTTTGCCCAGCTGCTGGAGAAGATGAGGCAGAAACAGGAGAGGAGAATTAACCCCACTAGCCACTGCCTCCTTCTTACATGAGTCATCATTTTAGCTTTTGATTTACTGAAACAAGTACAGTTACTTTTTTTTTGTAAAATAATAATAATAATTAATAATATTTGTAATTCAGAAAATGATATTATTTTAGCAGGTCAAAGGAGGAAATAGAATTAAAGAAATACATTTGGGGGAATTCTATCATCTTCCAGAGCCCAGCTTCAAAATTTTATTTTATAAAGAAATATATATATATATATATATATATATATATATATATATATATATGTAATCTTCTTAAATACTAAATTTAATAACAAGTAAATGACACATTTGTAAATATCAAACATGGTTTTTTTTGTAAAAAGTTCATCATTTTTCATAAGCTTTTTTCAACCCAAAAGATAAATTTTTGAAAATTGTACAAAGAAGAAAGTTTATTTTTCTATTTTTGCTTAGAAAGCATTTTTGCAAACACTGCACAAAGTCTGTGAAAAATGTTTATTACAATTGAACAAATAGGAGAAACTGAATCATATGCTCAACTTAGCAGAGGAAATGTGGCTCCTAAACAGTCAGCATCCTTTCTCAGCCTGAGCTTCAGCATTTAAGAAGCATAACATTTTCATGGTATGTCTGAATCCAGCTCACTTTTTGAAAAGCACAGTAACTCGACATTGTTAAATGCATGCATTGCTAGTAGAGGTTCTAATGTAGCCCTCTGTAAATGCAGACCTGGAAGCAAATAGACTAGAGGAGTGGCCAAGACCAAGCCAAATGCAGAGGAATTATCTCAAAACATGGGCAGCCGTGATTATGATGCAGGTAGAAATCTATCTCTGAGTGATTATAACACTGTAGCCAATTTTGGTTGTTTTACTATTATTAAAAAAAAAAACTCATAGATAATGTGGAAGGAAATGGCAGGTCATCTGGCCCCTGAGAGTACTTTATCCAGTTGAGCAGTAAATGTTTCTACCACTTCCTGAGAGATGCAATTCCACAATCTAATAATGGCTATTGCCAGGAATTTATTTATTCCTGGTGGTCAGCTGACATTTTTCATATTTCACTTCATCCTGTAACTCTCAGAAATTTCATCTCCTTGGAGCACTCTTTAGTTCCTTCCTACCCATCCTTCTCTCTGCCCTGCAGGAAGGAAAAATAGCCTAAAACTAATAGCACATAAAAAGCAAGAAGCAACCTTAATGAGATTCTAAATTATAGTGAGCATTTCTGCATGCTTGCACATATAATTGATTCTATGACATTACATGGTAAGGATACAAAAGGCTATAAATTGTCTTATTTATGAATAAACTGAGGCAGAAAAAGGTTAAGTCATTTGTTCAAGTAAAGCAGAAATTGTGAAGCAGAAATTCTGCTGCAGCCAAGAGGATGCTATAAAGTTCATCACTAACTTGCCCAGTGCTAATTATAATAATATTAAGTGTGGATTCAACTTTGCTGTTACTCAAGCAGTACTTTTCAAACACTGCAGGTATCTCTTATAAAACATTGTGCCCAGGAAAGAATCTCAATTGGTCACCTAGAGATCTCATTACTTTTCTTGCCAATTTTTGACTTTTTCATCTCAAATTGTACTAAGAGAAGGGTGCCATCATAATAGACAAGGGGTAATTGTGAATTGTGAAACGTCTTTTCTGTTTGTGTTTTGAATGCATTACATATTTTTTACTGTAGATTTTTCTTTATAATTAAGTTTAGTTTTGGCTAACAATGTTAATAACTATTTTCATCACATATTAGAATATACAAAGGACTTTTAAATGTTCTCTTACAAGCTATCACTTCCACAAGGCGAAGCAGAATTGATTTTATTATCCTCTATTGAAAGACGAGTGAAACAAGATGTAGGGCAACTGTCTTCACATTGCACAGCTCTGAACCTGTAGCTATGCATTGTGACTTTAAATTCCTGGTTCTTACTGCTAAATCATGTTACTGCTCATTTATCTTTACTGATCAACTTCTAAAGGTGTGAGATAGCATCCAAAAGCTAGACTCTGAGGCAACCAAGCTCAGGCTTAGATATTTTCTTAACAATTCCTCACACACTCTCTTTACTTCTACTTGCTTAGGTCCTTTGAAGTTTAAAAGTTCTATTGTAATTAGTGATAATTTTGTTCCAATTAGCAGGAAATTTCAAAAAGTTAAAGATGAGCACAATGATGTCTCAGTTTTTCCAGTCACATAATTCAATAATAATCAAAACTGCCTTTTGCAGAGCACTGTGTTGCAATTGTTTTTATTTTGCATCTGACATCTTGATGGTTATGGAAATAGACTGTTGGGAAGAGTGGCACTGGAAGAGAATTCCATTCATTAAAATGCTTCCTCTGTCACGGACTCAGAATCTCATGCACTAAGATGCAATAACCAAAAAGTGCTGAGAACAAAGGTAATCTAACTGGTGACTACAGATTAGCTGGCACTGAGAACCTTACCAAGATAAATAGAAGTTCCTTTCATTGAGGATGAAATAAATTGGTTGTTTTGTTTTGGGGCTGTGGAAGATGATATAAAGTTAAACCCTCTGCCAGTAGAGCTTCAGAAAAAGTAGACTGTCAAGACAAATTTAATTGATTTCCTTGTGGAAATAGCTGAAAACAGAATATTCTAGTAAAGCCACTGCAATTTTTTTTATACTTTAGACTTGGCTTTTGAGGAGGAAGGATGGGAAGACCTACAAAGCTGAGCCGGTATTAGTTGCTGAGGCAGGCACTGAAACCCAGTTAGAGGGGCTGGCTCAGGAAATTACAACTACTTCCTGCCCCTACCTTTTCATTTTCTGATTGCTCTATCCACCCACCTGCTAAGTGTAATAGTACTTGTAACACCTTATCTATGCATAATGATGTGTGATTTAATAGTGCTAGCAAGGCATTTGGAGTTCCCTGAATAAAACGCAGCAGAAAAGTACAAAATAGTGTTATTATCTAGGTTAACGAGCAGGTTGTTGGCAGGCAAAGTAAAGAGGGTCACAGAAAATGACACCCAATCTGCATGCCGAGAAGTGACAAAGGCGTTCTCTTGGGGCTCTGTGCTCGGGCCAACCCCATTTATTAATAATAGGCACAGTAATACTTTGATATTCTTTAGTAAAAGGTACTCTGAGAGTGCTTCCTAGCATTAACTTATTAAGTCTCCATACTTCTATGGAAAGTAGAAAGGTGCAAAGTGTTATTTTCTCAATTTCACAAATGGAGAAACTGAGGCACCAACACTTGCCTTTTCTCACTTTCTCACAATCAGGCAATGAAGCCAAGGGTAAAAATAGTGGAAAGAAAGGTCTATTAGCCAATGAGATCATGCTTATTTTCTAAAATTTTTCACTGCTGTTTTAAAATAAATAAATAAAAAGAACACATTATATATATTTAGGGTTATAGATTGCATCAAACTCAGTAAAAAAAAACTATGAATAATCAGATGATTTGGATCATAAACAATATCAATCTTGGAGGCACCATTTAGTTTTAAATAAGTTACTTAACTTATCTGTATATCAATGTACATGCCTTTTAAATAATTGGAATAAACTTAGTTTTCTCCCTTCATTGTGTTTCAAATGCTCTAAGATAGCAGTCAGAGTGAAGTATGAAGCCTGGTATAAGATTGGGTTCTGGCCTGTGATAAAGAAACTTTCAAGTCTAATTTCCATTAGGGAAGATGGTCTAAAAGACCTTTATTTCTTATAGCCTCAAGGACCATAAGCTGGAAAATCGAGAAATGAGAAAGGAGAAGCTGTGGCTTGATATGTCATGGCCAAGGTGTTCTGTCTAGATGGCACTGCTGTTAAGAATAGGTTTCTGCTACCTGGTATAGATTAGGCTACACTGTCTTTGAGAATTAGTGTTTGATTTTGGGAATATTCAGGTGTGTGCATACACAGGTGTGTGTGTGTGTGTGTGTGTGTGTGTGTGTGTGTGTGTGTGTGAACATGTGTAAACGTGATCTCAAATTTACTCTCAATGCAGGCAGGAAGGTTGTGGGAGCAGCTTTTTCCTCACTTCACTCAGAAGGCAAGTATGAGAGGTGTGCTGCCAGGATCATGTGGTTTTATGTGACCTGTGTTGGGGAGGGCACTTATGTCTGCAAGACTGGAGGAAAGTTTTCCTAATGCTGTTGTAACAATCACTCCATGAACACATGGAATAAAGGTTCCTTCTGAGGAAGAGAAAGTTGAAGTACAAAATAGAGAAAAGATTGGAAGTTAAGCATAAGGGACATGCCCCACCCAGAGGTCTTAAATATTTAGCATCAAATTATTTTCCTGTGTCTTTTTCACAGAAGCATCCCCAGGTTCTTCATTAAGTCGGTCATGTCTACCTAGCCTTGTGTTAGAAATATTATGGAAAATTAAGGCCATGTGAGGCCAGGAGGCTGCCATCTCTTAGTTAGGCAAAAGCTTATCAATAGAACCAGTTTCCACCCCTGAGGGCACAACTTGCTGTTCTATGGAGGAAGCCAACGGTCTGGCCAACAGCTATCAGAGAAGAAAACACTGAAAGCAAACCAAGGCCAAGGTCACAAGAACAGACAACCGAAGCTTCTGTCTCCCCCTTCCCACCAAGTGCTCATAGCAAGGGACCGAGCCCTGGAGTTACATGATTCATACCTGAGAGCAGGGTGCAAATAAACAGTATGTGTAAAACTATATATATATATATATATATACATTTATACATCTGAAAAAAATACCCACAACTTGGGAAGAATGACCAAGAAATGGTAAAAATGAGGTAGCAGGACAAGGGTCTTTTTTCTTTAAACAAAATTTAGTAACTCACTAGTAACATTACTTCCCTGATTACAAATATATAAGAAGTTCCATAGCATTGTCTGTATCTCTTTTTGGTACAATTTATCGTCTTGTTTAGTGATCTTATGTGGACTGCCATTTCCTCAGCTAAATTCTTAGTGCAGAACTGTTTCAGCTAATTTTGTGCAACTCTTGAAGAATCCCAAGCATAAGTAGGCTGCAATACATATGGGCTACTTGACTGCCTCAATGATTCACAAAAATAAAAGTCAGCATTGGCAAGTCTGAGCACAGATGTACTTCTTGTGTTTCTTATGTACATTTAAAAGTGTGTTAAGAAATAATGATAAATGTCTGAGGAAAGGCAATCAAATATTACATATGCAAATTAGTATAGACGTCATAATTATTTTGCATTCTATATTATTATGTTAAATAACAACATCTGTATTCCACATTCCCTATACTCTTTAACCACATGGTACTAATTCAGCAACTACTTAAGAGAGATATCATTAATGTCATTTTAAAAATAAGAAAGCTGACATTGTAATAACATAAACATTTGCTCAAGGACAGAAAACTATTAAGTAGCTCCCAAAGGTTCAGCCTGATCTGAGTCCTTTCCTGCTCTTTCCCACCAAAAGTGACATTACTGCCTCAATACTGCCACATAACTTGAATAAAATTAAGCCAATAAATACTAAGTCATTGCTTATTTGTAATGTCCACTGTTTATTGTGTGTCTCCTTCCACAGGAATAAGTACCACAGGTGCAGGGTATGTGCTGTTTTGACCATTGCCTACACAGTGCCTGGCTCAGAGTACACACTCAACAGCAGTCTTTTGAGTGAAAATTTCAACTATTGCTAGAATCAATTGCCTTCAGCTTTGCAGAGCACTGCAGAAGAGTACTGATTCTCCTTACTTTGTGGTTCCATCTCATCAATGTATGTGCATCTTTGTTTATTTTGTTGTTTATTGTTAAACTAAACCTACCTCACCCAGGGTGATTATTAACTCTTTGCCAAATCTGGTTCTGGTTAAATTTTTATTGTTTCCAAATTCGGCCTCATCCATACTAAAATGTCATCTCATTGTTCCAGAACTTTCTACTTTTCTTCAACACTTTATTTTTCCTCAGTAGTATTGTTTACTTCCTTACATATTTTATGGTTTTAAATTATGTGCCTGTTTCTTTCAAGGACAGGGTTTTATTGGTGTGCTTGCTCTCCATTTCCGAGTTCCCAGAACAGTATCTGGCATGTAGCTTGTGTTCAACAATTATTTGTTGAGAGAATGATCAAAATGAAAAATTCTTTTCATCTTTAAAGATACCCAAACAAATAGAGCCTGTACTCGAAAAGCATTTTAAGTTTAGAGCTTTGTTTTGTTTTGTTTTGTTTTGTTTTTAATATTCAGCTATGCCATTAAATTAGCCTTCTAAATGTGACTGCTTTCTGGGAGACTAGACACAGCAGGCTGCTTCAGGTCTGTCATGTTGGTAAGCTAATCACAGTTCTAAAAGGCTGTCAAGTACATAATCATCTTATGATCCCTGCCCTACCTGGAAAGTTGTGCAAAGGAGGTCAGGGCACAAAGTCAACTTTACTCAAGGAGAAGAACCTTAGACTGGGCAGGTATATCCGGCTCGATTCTCAGAGCTGATAACTGGCAGGAGGAAGCTCCATTCTCTTTCCTAGTTTATAGGCAGAAATCTGAGGCTCAGAACTGTTAGGTAACTTCCCACTGGTCATATGTAAAAGATATGAGACTCTGGTTTGTCTGACTGCATAAACTAATCTAAACTGCTATTCTTACATGCTAATTGATATCTGTAAGGTGAAAATAAGTGAATAAAGAAACATAAAGAGAGCTCTGCATTCCTGATTCTGCTACCACTTACATTACTCAATTTCTCTTCTTGCCATGCCAACTTGTTCCCTGGCTGTGTAATCAGTGTCATTAGTTACACCATAAGATGAGAATTTCCTCTTTCCAAGAAGAACTTCAAATTCGGGGAAGTCCTGTGGCAAGCAATGTAGAGGTAAGTAAACACATACACACACACACACACACACACACACACACACACACACACACACACACCTTTCTGCAAGAAAATGCAAGCTCTGCCGAGCATCTGCAAAACCAAATCCCCACAGTGCAGAGGGATCTACTTTATAATACTTTTTATCATTGTCTTGTGAAAGCTGAGACCACCCTTCAGGCTGGGGTTCCTCTTGTCTTCTCAAGAAAAAGACACACTTTTTTGACCACAGGAGTCATCAAAAGTCCAATTAATAGATCCCTATGATCATTTTGCAAGCTGGGTTGAATTCAGATTTCATGAAAATTCTATTTAAACCACTTTATGATTCTACTTATTAATTTCTGTTTCTTCTCTTTTTGATCAACATTTCTGCAGATTCAGATTAAAATTAAACATCTTAGTAGATTTAAATAATACTTTGATGATGAATCTGGAACCAAAGTAGAGTGCATGCTTTTGTTCAAGTAAACCATGTTAGTTTCCTTCTGAGTCCAAGAGTCTCTGCAGGTATATTTGCAGACATGCCACCCGAGGGTCTCTTGCTCCCACTGTACTCCTCCCCTTGAGAGAGAGAAAAGGATTATAAGTCCATGCTTAATTCTTGTGATGAAAAGCATGAGACAAAGGCATCCTTATCACCCCATAGTTGGTAGAGAGGTCAGCGGCCCTGGGAAAGTGAAGTGTATATGGAAGCAAGGTCAATGCAAAGGAGAAGAAAAAGAAAAATAAAAAGAAGAATGAGGAGCAATGAAAATGAGGAAGGAAGGAATTTATCTGGAGGCTGAGTTAAACAGTTGCAGAAAAAAACAAACAAACAAAACAAAATAAGAAAGAGTAATTTTTTCTAAGCCAGTGAAAAGTAACAAAGAAATGGGAAAGAGATAAAAAGTGACTAAAGCAAGTCAAGACTTTCTTAACAGAAAAAGTTGATAGAGATTAAAATGCAATCAAAGCATTAGTAACTCTATTTTGTATATTTGTTTAAAAAGATAAAATACTTCTCAGATACCACAAATTTAGCTCTCTTTTTCACTCCTGTGGTGGCATTTTAAAAATAAGTAGCTGAAGAAATAAGTAATTACCCTGTCACTCTCTGGATCAGGCCCTACTTTCACAGTAGTCCAGAGTCAATTTCCTATTATTCGCCATTAAAAAAGGGTACATCCTTTCAGGGTATGGGTGCCTGCTCCTGAGTCCCTATCTATAAAAATGACTACAATCAATTATATCCTTCTTTTTTTCTTCATGACATTTGGTCAATCATAATTGAGGTGGATATTTTTGCTATTATTATTAGTATCATTATTATTTTCAATGATAAACTATTAGAGCCTGGCTAGGTTAAAGAAAATTTAACTGTATTCTAGATGTCAGAATGGCATTGCTGGTTACTTTGAAGAAACCTATAGCAGTGTTGAAAGAAAATAATAAACTTTTTCCCCCTAAAGGACAAACTATATTACTTGGAAAGATGTATTTTAATCACAAGCTGTTTGGGAATACTTCCAGAGTGACTGTCATATTATTCTTAGGAAATAGCTTCTACCTGTTCATGTCTCTGGGTCTCAGGAGGAAACAAAGTTGTTATCACTGATCAGAACAGACAGGTAAACCTACCAATAAATGTGCCTTTGTTAAGCAACATAAAACTGCAGGATGTCTTATGGATGAAGCACGAGGTGGATTAGAGGAAAAAATCTGTTTTGACAATGTGTTTTCAGGTAAAGTACCTGGTGCTATGCAGGCCTGAAGAGCCGAGGTGGATGAGAAATCTAAAAATACTTACTTGTTCAGTGAGTCAAAGTAGAAACAAAGGTTGAGAAATATAGGTTCATCTTTTAGCACACTGAAAATGCCTTTCTTAGTCAACACAAAACCAATCTTCACTCTCACCAGTACCAGAAAAGATTTAAGATAAATACCAGCCCAAGTAAATATTTAAGGAAGAGACTCAGATCTTAATGGAATGTTAGGATTGTCTGATGTATAATCTACATTTAAGCATGCCAAGTATTATAATTTGAATATGCCCAAAGAAAAAGGGATATATATTTTGAAATCCATAAAAATTTTATTTTTTTTCAAAATGTATAATTATTTGCTTTATATAAAATGAAAAAAAAATGTATCCATGACGTATCATGTTGAACCTATTGCTTCTCTATTCTAGATTGAAAAGTAAAATAGTTGTGCATTTAGATCCTGTCTCTATCACCTTGGTCAAGTCATTTTGAGTCCTGATTTTCTTTTTGCTCAATGGGAATGATAATATCAAACTTGCATTTTGTGTGTGTGCGTATTTACACAATGTTATAAGTGCTCAAAAATAGTAGCTTATATTCATTCATCCATTAATCAAGGAGTTCCCAACCCACAGGCTGCAGACCAGTGCCAGTCTGTAGCTTGTTAGAAACAAGGCCCTACAACAGGAGGTGAGTGGCGAGCTAATGAGAGAAGCTTCATCTGTATTTGCAGCCGCTCCCCAGCGCTAGCATTGCCACCTCAGCTCCACCTCAGATCATCAAACATTAGGTTCTCAAAGGAGCACTGGTCCTTTGTGCCAAAAAGATTGAGGACCACTGCTAATCCATCCATCCATCTACTTTTTCATTAATCTAATAAATATTTATTAAATTGTCCATGGCAGATACTGTTTTGTGTGGTAGGAATTCACTATTTATCAAGACAATCGAGCTCCTCTGATTGTTTTGCTGGAAAAGTTGGGTTAGACTTTCAAGCATCAAAAAGCATTTTAATATATGTATCACATTACTGCAGCCCAGATGTGAATAAATAATTGTTAAAATTTGCACTTATGAACGCAGATGAGATCATTTTTAACAAATAAAAGAAAACATAAGAAATGATGAAGATTTTGAAGTGCTTTGTATAAGATTCTGAAAAAAAAAATGAAACCATAATTCTTTCAGGTCCTGGTAGGGCATTGTTCTCAGCATGTTTAGCACTGTCCAAGTCTGAACAAAGTCCAATGCAAAGAAGGAAAACACATAGTTTTGAAGAAGTTGGGAATAAATAGTTCTTGACAATCACTTCTCCATAAGCTTAATCCCAGCAGGTCCTTAGGAAGAGGAGACTGAAGGCTCACTGAAAGAGGGGCACTTTGAGAGCAGACATAATGTCTTTCTGAGCATGACCTCTGAAGTATCCTAGCAACTCCTTGGCGCAAAATCTTAAGATCTGAATTCAGGCTCTGTCGCTTTAGCACTGTCAGTCAGAGATGCATGAAAAACATCATCACTCAGAATTTCACCTTGCAAATAAATAGCTCTGAACTGCAGCCAAAAGCAATGGAATCTCTCAAAGACATTATCTGGAAATAGTCAGTGGACAGCATCTCAAGTCTCATTAATCATCCTCATGCTTACAGTACTTCTTAATGGCTTTTACGGTTTATCCTTTGAACATCAACAAAGAGTGTGGTTTATCCTGGTTTATTGTATTAAACAGAAATCAATATCAAATATAAGTGTGCCAACAGTAAGATATTTGGAAACACTAGGAATGAACTAGTGCCCCAGTTTTATCTTGCTCTGCCCAGAATGAAAGTTGGCGATTGAAGATTAAAAGGAGAATAAATATGCTTGGTGCTTTTTAAGGAACCAGAACACAATAGCTTTAGAAAAGGAATGTGTACCACCAAACTGGATGTTTGGGGATAAAGGATGTGATTTTTGCTTTTCAAGACAAGTAAAGTTAGGGAGGAACCTGCAATCACAGATTGTTAAAGAAAATAAAACAAAAAGATGCTTAATTTTCTCCTGGGAGTGATTTTAAATACGAAAACATGACTGGTAGCAGCTGTTCTTGTGGGAGAAAAGAAGTAGAGCTTTATCTCAGATTTCTCTATCACACACAGTGAAAGCTGGTAAAGCTACCCCATCACTTCTCAGTATGCCAAGAGGCAACAGCAGCCTTTTAAAAATGATATATGTCCCACAAAGTGAGGTGCAGTAGCCACATTCTGTAGAGATGAACGTGTGAAATTCGAAATCTGTCCTTTCAACATACATAGAAGGTTTAAACCATTCAGTTCTGAAAGTCATGGCCACCATTTTTGATGGGAACCATCGACAGGAACTAAGCTGACCAACAACAACAAAAGAAGCCTTTTTCTTATAACAGAATATCTTCTCTGAAAAAGGTTTTCTTAAATGGTGATAGAATTTTCACTTGATTAAAAGTGAAAGAAAATGTGAGGATTTCAGATAATAAAAAATCCAAGCATGGTATCAAATAACAAACTTAATATAGAGCAGCACCTAGTATCAGGGACACTGGAGTGTAGTCCTAGAGTGACTACTAATTTATTATATTAACCTCAGGAGTTTATTTGACTGCTCAGTTCTTAACTCCTTATTTGTAGGAAGGGGCAGCAATAGTTGTCTTACTTACTTCATGTACTTGTTCAAGAGTTTAAATAAATATATGTAAAATATTAAAAACAAGGATCTTTAATACTCAAAGTCACTTATGGATGTCCTTGCTAGAGATCTCAAATCTTGTGGAATGTTGCTGAAGTAGACATGTAGCCTGATTCCTTAACTACACTCAAGAAAGCTCTTGTCAACATCTTAGCTAATATTCTCTCCTACCTGAGTCCTCACTTCTTTGCCCAGACTCAAATCTGGTGTCATGCAAAGCAACTTTCCCTCAAAAAGACTGAGGATGTAAACACGAGTGACTACACTAATGTGAATTATCATTAAGTATAGTCATGGAACATCACTTACAAGCTTCTATTTCTAATTGTTTGTATTTTATCTTAGTCTTTTTTTTTCCCTGAGAAATATAAATAATGACACTAACTTATGCACCATTTTGGTAGAGATTTTTTTTAATTGGCTAGTGTTAGCTCTCTGATGATGACTGGCATGGAAAATGTTGATCATAACCTCAGATCTGGAATGCTCATGCATTCTATACAAGTATTATGATGAGTACAGCATAGAGTATGATTTAAATTCAAGGATCTGAGCATAAAGTGCTTCACATTCCATTTTGCATACTCTGGTTAAAAGGTCAACTCATCAAAGGCTCAGAGGTGAATGAATGGCTCATGCAGTAGGCTAAAATCATGGCTTAATATAGGTGACAAGAAGCATCAGAATAACATTTTTCCACACACCTCATTTTATATGTCTTAGTGATAGAAACTTTAAATATATGAAATAAGAATAAGTGAGCTATTATTAGAGACAGAAGTCTAAAATAAGAAAAATGGAAAATGCTGATTCTTTTTATTATTGCTAGATATTTATTACTACTAGATATTTATGGAGCTTCTACTGTATGTTAGACATTGTACTAGGCATCTAGATAATAAAGATATATAAAATATTGGTAGCAAAATTATCAAAATTACACAGCCAATGCTACAAAGCCCTAGATGAGTCTAAAGACAAATATGGCATAGGTTGAATGCACTAAAGGCTGCTCTGACGTTCTCTACCTCACAGCTTTTTAGAAATCAACAAATTAAAGGTAAGCAAAAAAATCATAAAATTTCTGTATGTTTCAAAAACAAAATGTGGTGTTATTAGAAAGGATGATTTAAAGTAGAAATCTCACTTTGCAAGTTATTAGTAGCAGCCCATAAACCAAATAGCATTTTATAAAAATTAAAGTAGGAAAGATACTGGGAAAGTGAGATTTTGCCTTCAGAGTGATATTTCTGTGATAAAAATATGATGAGTGAGAATAACAAATTTCAGTGTGAAGATACACTGAACATCTATTAAAATTCTTGTACTAAGGGATTCTAAAGTAACTCTCAGGTAACAGCTATCTTCAGAAAGAGCCTAATGAATTAACTGTAAGACTAGGTCAGGGTTAGTAAGTAGATGTTCTTCTATTTGTATTTATAATAATAATGGGATATATTCTAAGAGTCTATCCCATACATGGAGCATTTTGGAATACAAACAAAAGCATGCATTCTTCCATCATATCTTCTTTTTGGTAACCTTCACATTTGGGGTATTCTAAATTTTTTTCACAGAAAGATAAAGTAAGATGTCAGAGACATACCAGTTACATGTTTTCTTCTCTCCAGAATTAATATGCATCCCTAGTCTGCAGAATGAGTCTCCAGCTCATTCCCAGATGGGGATTAAATACTTTCAAATTGTCCTTACTTCCTTTACTTCTAACCCCTATCCCTCACCATTTCATCATCTTCCTTCATATTTGTATTGTTCCTTAACTTCTCTCTTTCAGGTTTCAAGGCTTTCTCTAATCAATTTTTAAAGTCACTAAGAATATGAAATTAACTGAAATCTGTACACGTACATACATACAGAAGACCACACACAGTCTCTCTTTTGAGCGTCTATCACCTATTGTTAAACTTCTTATAAATCCAAATGTGTCTGTGTCTATATATCTCTTTTGATAGCAAACCCAGTGGACCTTATATTTTGATTAACTTGCTATCTTATTTTCCCCATTATATTATCACAAAGATATCTGATGTCCAAAAAAAAGCTTAGTTGATTATAACCATAATTGAGACACACAGGGATTACTTTGAATTAATCAGGAACTATACAAATGCTCAAAATAAAACTAAAAATACTGGCTTGCCTTTTCTGACTCACAGCCCTAGGTAAGGTGATAAAATGTAAAACATTGTTAACACATTTTACAAAAAGTCAATTAAAGCAAACACTCCAAAAAGAAATCTGATTCAGGAAATGAACTGGTTAGCATTTACAGTAATTACTAGAGATTACTACCAAATTACTAACCAAATCACTGGTAGAATGGTCATGTTTTTCTACTCCTTATAATAATGTTGCATACCAATTTCAAATAATTATACATAATTTTCTTGACAGAGTCCAGACAGCAATTTGAAACTGATACAGAATCTCCATATTTCTTCCCCCACCTCTGAAATGAAGTTTGATATTACTTTAACCTGCAGACAACTCTCCCCAACCCCACTATCCATTCCCAGCTTCTTGCCGCTTTGGGCCAGAGTGATATCAAGATGGGATACAAGACTAAAAATAGTCTTGTTATAAGCCTGATCTTACAATTGTGTGGTCATTCACATAACATGATTTGGAAGAAGCTCTGATAAACTGTTCTTGCCACTCTGAGGTCATGACTTTCTGAAATACCACCATTTAAGCATTAGTTAGGATGAAGCATTGGAAAATAATTTACTTGATACACTTATAGAAATATTTAGGAGAAAAGGAGATCCCTAGCTCTAAAGAAAATTTTCTAAATAGGGAGAAATGGGTAAGGAAATGAAGGTCTATATAACAGATTTGGTATCTGGAAGCAGATGCTGAATTGAAATCTGGGATTTAAGATGTTTATTAGGATGTACACCTGGGAAAGAAAGAACGCAAGATCAGGAAAAGAAGGAAGTCAACCAGCCATGCAGGCTTAGCACAGCTCTGGCCAATGTGGTGGGAATTCTGAAGTAATAATGCCCATCACCATTGGCTTATCATGTGCCAAAATGGCCTGAGGTTTATACTCTTCCAGACTTGGTCATTGGATATGAGCTGCCTGGGAAAAGAAACATGAAGTCACAAAGTAGCAGGTAGCTGAGAGGAACCTGATGGAGGTGACAATTGGAGGCTGCCAGTTGGGCAGGAAACTGGGCAATGGCTCATCTCTGTGTAAACCATGATCATGGTGAGGGCTTTCCCAATAAACTCCTATTCTGCAGTTTTACTTAGATATAGACCTTGTACTAAAGAGCTTGGCAAGATCTCAACCTAAAAAAAAAAAAAAACCTGTCTTCAGAAAACAAGAAATGGAACGACAAACTCTATCATAAAGGAAATACCAGTGATTGCAAAAATGTTGTCTTTTTAAATCAGCTGAAACTGGATTTCCAAATTAGCAGCCCCAACTGTGACTGTGCAATTGCTTGCATTACTAGAACTGCAAACTTGTGTTCACAGATAAGAGAGAACCATCTAACATAAGGCTACCACATTTCCCCTTCTCCAAATCTGGGAAATGTGTGTTATTTGCATATTTAGCATACATTTGCATTTTGTGTTCAATAGCCCCTAACTCTAATTATGTAAAATAAGATAAATTAGTACATTTTACTGTCATTGCATTCTAGCCCTGTAGTTAGGGGCTAGAAAGATTTAACCCTATTTTTTCCTCTTTCTTCTGGCTTATTCCCTGTAAGACCAGAAGTCATTTGATGTTCAGATTTGAGATATTTCAAGAAAAATCCCCAACTATTGAAGGAGCTAGAGAACATAAAAAAGGGAACGATCAATAATATCCAGAACTAGGGTTGTGTGTTTCTTAATATAAAAAGTACATTTAAAATGCAACTTGATGATATAGTAAATAAAAAATGCACCATGTAAATATTTTTCTAAGTAAATACAAGGCAAATCATTTTTAAACAACAACAAAAAAAATAGTACAAAACCATATCTAATGTGTTGTTTTTAGTAAAATGCAAATTTCTATAGAGATGGAAATAAATTGGT
Organism: Macroglossus sobrinus; assembly: GCA_004027375.1. Lineage (NCBI taxonomy): Eukaryota > Metazoa > Chordata > Mammalia > Chiroptera > Pteropodidae > Macroglossus > Macroglossus sobrinus. The sequence goes on from PVKZ01001996.1 coordinate 168,945, forward strand.
TTGCAGATAGAAGCAGGCCTAGAAAGCAACAGGAACTTTGGAAGAAGGCAGCAATTGGCCAGGTGAGGGTTATCTTTGCTTTCCAATCTTTTACTTTCATCCCATTTACTCTTATTTTGAGTGTGCTTTATATGCCTCTGGAGAGATACTTGATAATTCTACATCATTCTGGCTGTGGCAACGGCAGACACCTCTTAAAAGGGCTGTGTCTGCTAGAGAACTTTCATGGTGACAGACCTACTCACTTTGAGCATCAGTGCAGGTTCAGCTGTATAGGAACTTACAGGGAGACACTAAGTTGTTGGAGTGAGAGTCTAGGCGACACTCGCTCTGTACAGAAGTGTGGGCAATATCCATTTTCCTTCTGTTGAGCCCTCCCCCACACCAGTGTGCAGGATGCAGTGCCGCCATAGCCGTGATATCATCAAACTGGATAACAGAGGTCGCTCCGCCCAGAAGATTCCCTGAAACTCCACCTCCCCCAACTCGCCGCCCTACCCAAGCCACATCCAGGTATATCCTCTGTGAGTCAGGTGCTCTTTGCTGAGCAGTGCTTAGACTCATACTGGTGGCAGCTGGCCTCAGTTTCTAGTATGGATTTTTGAGGCAACTATAAGCACAGCATCTGTAGATTGCTTGCTGAATCTTAACAGGTGGCCTCGGAGGGGCAGAGGCTTGGACTAAATTAGGCCTGCAGCTGAACCCATCTCAGGACTGTACCACTAGACACCTACTACACAAAACCATACTAATAAGACCAGGAGACTTGGGAGCTTTGTACATAGAAACAGACACAAAAAGGCAGCCAAAATGGTAAGACAAAAAAGCAGAAACCATATGAGAGAAGAAAACAGAGATCCAGAAATAATGGAGTCAAGCAATCTAACAGATGCAGAGTTCAAAACACTGATTATAAAGATGCTCAGTGAACTTATGGGAAGTGTAGATGAATTCAGTGAGAACTTCAACAAAGAGATCTTTAAAAAAACATAAAAATGGAAATGGAAATTATAAAAAGGAACCAGTCAGAAATGTAGAACACATTATCTGAAATGAGAAGTATATTAAATGGAATAAACAAAGTGCATAAAGAAGAGGATCAAATGACCTATATATAGGATGAGAAAGCCAAAGATGCTCAATTAGAATGACAAGAAGAAAAAAAAAGACAAGACTAAAATAATAATTAAGAAGCCTATAGGACACTGTTAAAAGTAAAAATATCCATTTCATCAGGGTACCAGAAGGATAATAAGATGTTGAAGAGCTACTAGAAGAAATAATGATGGAAAACTTCTCTAATCTGGTGAAGGAAATAGACATAAAACCCAAGGAAGCTCAGAGAGTCCCAAGAACCAAGAACCCAAAGAGGCTCACTCCAATTAAAATGCCAAAGGTTAAATACAAAGAAAGAATCTTAAAAGCAGCAAGAGAAAAACAGTTAGTTACCTACAAAGGTGGACCCATAGGACTGGCAGCTGATTTCTCAAAAGAAACTATGCAGGACAGAAGGGCTTGGCACAAAATATTCCACGTGATAAATACCCAGGATCTGTAACCAAGAATACTTTATCCAGCAAAGCTATTATTTAGAGTTGAAGGACAGATAAAGAGCTTTCAAGACAAAAATAAGCTAAAGGAATGTATCACCTCCAAGCCAGTATTACAGAAAACTATGGAGGGACTTCTTTAAGAAGAAAATAAGACATGTACCAAAAATAGGAATAAAGAATATTAACAACTACATTCCTATCAACAAGTGTCTCCAATGGAAGAGTTAAATGCTCCAACCAAAAGACAGAGTCGTTGAATAGATATGAAAACAAGATGCTACCTGCCTACATATGCTGCCTACAAGAGACTCACTTCAGATTAAGACACACAGAAACTAAAAGGTGATAGAAAAAGATATTGCCTTGATAGACATAGAGGTTATTGTGCCGAATGAAATGGGTAGGATAGAGAAAGGCAAATATCACATGACTTCACTTACATGTGGAATCTAAAGAACAAAATCAACAACAACAAAAGCATAAACTCATAGATACAGATAATATTTAGAGGGATATTAGATGTGATGGGGTGTGGCAGGGAAAAGCCAAAAAGATTAAGAGGTACAAATGGATAGTTGCAGAATAGACATGGAGATGTGGAGTGTAGCATGGGGAAGATGGTTAATAATATTGTAGTAAACATGTAAGGGGGGGAAATTACTGGATTTAGTGGAGTGATCACTTTGTGAGTTACGTGGATCTCTGATCAATATGCTATACAGCTGAAACTGGTATATTTTTGTATGCCAACTATAATTGAAAAAAATTCATTGAATTGTACAATGTAAATACAAGCAACTAATTGTCTATTATATTTCAATAAAGATGAGAAAAAAGATGGTTAAACTGGATATTATTTGTTTAGGTCAGTCACTGTGCTTGGCACACATATTTGACTATTCTTTGTGGAAAGGCAGACAGGAGAATCAGGAAGATACCTGAAGCCCTTATAGAATTAATTAGCCCCCTAACTAGAAGGTTGCTATAGAGGTTATTATGGAGCTGCTGCAATATTCCAAGTATGGAGAAATGAAGCTCTCATCTAGGCTTATTCCAATGGGAATAACTATAAAAACCAAGTATAAATAGTTTTTAAGAGAGACTTACAAAAATGTGATCTGCTTTAGCTTGGGTAATATGCTACAACATTGCAAAATTTGAGTCTGGGTAACTAGAAGACTGACAAAAAGAGGGAAATCGGGAAAATAGTGGAATGCAAGGGGAAGAAAACTAACATTTATAATGTGCTAATTTGTATTCTATAGTATTTACCTATCAATTTTACTCTTTAATTCATGTAATCCTTATAAAACCACTATAAGATAAAAGTCATTTTCCCATATGAATACATTGCAAATCAGGAAAGCTGTGCAAATTTCCCAAATTGGAGAGCCAAAACCCTGATCTTGAATCTACTGTAGTCCAAATTCTGTCTCAGATGTTTTTAATATGCTGTATGTGTTATGTAAAGAAACATGGTGTGTTTAAACTTAGACATGGTGATTTTAAGATGATAGTGGAACATCCAAGAGGGAATATCTAAGTGAGCAGTTAGACATAATAGGATCATAGATTTATAGAGCTAGAAGGGATCTTAAAAATTATATAACTGAAGTTCTAAAAAGAAATTAAAGCTTAGGTTATTCATTTGGAAAAATTAACACACTAGGACGTGATGAAATTATCATGCAAGAGAAAATATATATTAAAAGCTTAATGGCCATCCTATGTGTGTGCCTACATTTCTGGGGACAGAAGGAAAAAGTGAAGCTCACTAATAAGGTAGGACAGAGGCTTCTTGAAAAGGAGAGAAGATAGCGAGGTGCCTCTCAAGTCAGGACAAGTAAATTGTTAAGAAGTAGATAGTCAGAAATATTGAATGTCTGTGAGATATCAAAGAAAATGAGGTAATTATCCGAAGCTGTTAGTAGATTGTTGGTTGCCTTAGAACTTGTCAAAGAAAAAAAGGAAAATGATATAAGGAGACAAATAGTAGAGGTGAGAAAGACTGTCTGGGATTTCTTTAGTTAACTTAATTTTGGAAAAGAAAATAAAATGTATGGGAAAACCCGTAAAGTGAAAATTCTGTGAAGCTATATCTTGGTTTACTGTGGTTCAAAAAGAGAATATCACAAGTTACAAAATTTTATAAGGTTTTAGTTTGTTGAGATGAAAACTGTTGACAGCTACATACAAATGCAAATTCAGAGCAATCCTCATATTTTTGTGCAAGATTTTAATCATGGCTACAACTAAAGATCTGCTATATTCGCACACACATACACACAAAAAAGAAAAAAGTGAGGAACATTACAAAATTATTTCTACTAAATGTTAGGTAGATATACCCAAAGGTGCTTTTTCACAAAACTAACAAATGGTTGCTCCAATCAGTGACATATCAGTTTAAAAACTATGGTTTCTAATTAGGAGAATGTTTCCAAAGAGAAAAGGCTTAATTACATAAATCTGTACCCAACTAAGCATTAGCAAAGGACACAAGAGTCTGAGCCTAGTCTGAGCTCTGCAACTCTAGCTACAACGTCTATCAGGGCAATAGACGAAGACTACCAGGATCATATTCTATTCCCTTCTCCTCCACCACCCGCTGTCACCATATAGATCAACTTATCAATGAGCCACAAATGCACCCTACCACCAAATGTAATGGACCTCTATATGAACCATGGCATATGATCACTTCCTAAATGGACTGTGACATTATCTGCAGAGTACTATCATGGATGCCACTTGAAAAAAATGTCTAAGATGTGGAGAACTGGTAAGATCTGTATTTCAATGGCTACAAAACACAATGTGGACACCTATTAGAAAAGAGCTGGCATGTCTAATAATCTAAGACCACATCTTGCTAATTACCATTCTCTCTGGGTTACTGAGTTGATTTCTGCCTGTGGTTAAACATGCTGCTTACACAGCTTTGGTTGGGGGTCAGGAGGTACAGAAAGACAACACAACTCTTTGATAATATCTCTTTCACAGAGTATCTCATTTGATATTATTTTGTGCATGACACCCAAGCCTGAACTACACAGAAAAGAAAGTCATGCAAGAGGCAAAATAGCTTTCCTCAAAATTACACAAAAATAATAAGTTATTTTTTTAATTGTCATTGCGATATAGTTGAAAACATACAATTTCAGCTGGCACCTGCAATATAGAAAATATTTTTCCCTTCAAAAGTAGTATGTAGAATTTTCATTGCCTTAAAATTTTTGAAAGTATTAATTTCAGAATAGTTTAAACTCATGGTAGAAAATCAAACAGTAGAGAAGGGGGTAACATGAAAAGAAAATTTATCTTGGCACTTAACATTCTCCCTACCTTGAACCTTCATTCTCATTATCCAGAATTAACTACTTAAGAGTTCCTTATATATCCTTCCAGAGTTTTCTAGTGCATGTGTGAGCTTCATACAGAAACACACACACACACACACACACACACACACACACACACAAAATTTCATTTCTCTTCTTTATACAATGTCATAGTACATACACATATTGCTTTGCAAACTTTTTTTTTTACCTTGCAATATGTCTTGGGCATCTTTTTATAATAGGTATAAATCTGTCACTTTTCTATAAGGATTACAGAGTATTACATTTACCATTACATAAAGTTAGTCCCATATTGATGAGACTAACTTTATGAAAGTTATTTTTTTTATTTATAAACACTCATTTTTAACAGTTTTATTATAAACATTTATTACTGTCCAGTTATCTATTGCTACATAATAGACTACCTCAAATTTAGTGAGTTTAAAAACAGTCATGTTACTATGGCCATGGGCATTGTGGGTAAGGAATTTGGGAAGAAGAGAGATGTCTTGTCTCTACCCCATGATGTCTAAGTAGTCTCAAATGACTGAAGGTGACTAAAACAACTGGGCCTGAAATATCCAAGAAAGCATCTTCATTTGCTTGTCTAACACTCTGGTAGGAATGACTGAAAGGACTGGCTCCATCTGGGAGCATCTCCAGCATGGTTCCAAGGCAGTCAAACTTCTTCCAAGGTGGGTGGCTTCTCTCGGCAACTGCCCTAAGCTAGCTGGGCAGATGCTGGCAGCCTTTTCTGACATAGCCTCAGACTCATGCAGCACCACTTCTGCCATATTCTAATTATGAGCAAGTTGTAAGGCCAGACCTTGTTGATAAAAAGGAGAAGCAGACCCCCTTTATTTTTCTGAGTAGTAGTAAAGTTAGTTTTTACAGAGTGTATAAGATGGAAGTTGTGGAGCATCTTTGGAACACAGTCTTCCATAATTGCTTTAAAAGTATGTTCCATTGCCTCTGTCCTTTTCAAACCATTTCTGCCATCACAGATCAGGAAACAATGAGAATATTTCCTTATTTCCAAGGTATACATTTCAAAATGTTGTCATACTGTACTTAGAGAACACAGTGCAATAGCATCCAAAGGGTACGAGCCTCTTGAAGAGAAGATATGAATTCATGTCACTGAACCTGTCAGAATCCTGTTTTATCATTAAAAGAAAGGGTTTAAAGTAAATTAGGTTTAAGCCTCACCCTTTATAAAATTCTATTGTTCTAACACCATACCTATATAGTTTATCTTCTAATTTCTTATTATGAGAAAGAGGAACAGGATAAAATGGATAGGAGGCAATTCCAGTTTCCCAATCTTTGTTGCATTTATACAAAAAAAAGGCCTAACCAAGAAAAATGAACTGCAACATGCATCACACAACCTGAGCACGACTCCAACCCTACCACTGAATAGCCATGTAGAATGAAAAAGGTATTGTGATGTTTCTAAACTTGTAAATTAGAATGGTGGTATCCATGTTGGGACCATCTTAAAGTGAGGCACTAAAATTTTATTGTGGAGAATCTTCACGTTGCTTCTCCTTTTTTAGAGCAAGGGATTGAAATATGAGATAAATGGACAGAATTGGTGTTACAAGAAATGCTTTCTACCTAAGAAAGCATGTCACAAACATGAAGAATTGCTATTTTACTGCCCTCTGCCCAAACTTCAGCTCCTCTGCTCTATTTTCTTCTATGCCTTAGCAATGTGCTTACTCTAAGTTGTGTCATGTAAGATATATTTCAATTCCCAGAAACAATTTATTGTAGGGATTTATATTTAAAGTATGAATAGTCAAGGTCAGGCCAAGGTCCAAGTCTTATTGCTCCTAAGACCAGGATGAAAAAAGTCCTTTTCTCATGTAGAGTGGGATTTAGGGGAATTTTAGAGGAAAGTGTAGCCCCTGCATAGCACCATTGAAAAAAAAAATACTGGCAAAGATACAAGGGTAGGTAAAGAAAAGAGGGAAGAAACAGGAAAAGCAATGTGTAGGTGCCGATGAGTCTGAGGACAGGCTCATTGGTCTGGCCCTCCCTTTCTGTCCTCGAGGGAGGGCTGCCAGATCTGCACAGTAAAAGCCACATTCACAAAGTGGAGGCAGCTGGGCCAGACCAGGGGCTCTCAGACCAGATGGCAAATATTCTAGGCTTCTCCTTATTTTCCTGGCTCAGTACACATTTATTATTTAGGTCAGACTAAGTGAAATGGATAATATTCTCCAGAGATCAGAGGCTATGCACCATCTCTGACACGTGACAAAAAGTAAAAGGCACAGCCATGCCTTCAACTTGCCCTGTGAAGGATGGACAGTGAGAAGAAATGAGGAGTCTATGAATGCCTTTCTTTCCATTTATTTCAGTTTTTCTTCAACCTATCTGCTGTCCTTGGGAAGCAGGAGAAGGAAAAGAAAATGTCATTTCTCTGGAGGTACAACAAAGGTTATTTGCTTCAGAAAAAGACTCTGTCTTAAATAAATGAAAGTTGGCTGTACTGTTCATTTGTTTGGTTTTCCATTTTTTCAGTCACCCCATAAATCACTGAAAATCACCTTACCATTCCCTGAATTTGTAGGAGTTTCTTGCTGCTGCATGAAGGCATAAGAATGGGCCAAGGCAAACATCTCTAATGTCTTCTTTCAAAATCAAAATGCATTTTAATAATTTAAAGCTGAAGCTCTTTCAGTCACTTAATAAATTATTCACAAATTTTACAATGACAAAAAAAATAAAAAATCTGTTCCCTTTACAAGTTCTGGAACATTAAAATCATGTCAGAATAGATGAAAAGGACAAATCAGTCCTAAACTCTTAGAAATCATACATTTTACTTCTTCATCTGAGAGCAGTGCCATACTTTGCAGGGCATCTGGCAGCTGAAAATGGTTTTTCAGGACTTATGTCCAGGCACAAAGGGAGGATGACAGTGTAAGAATAAAAGAAAAAAAGCAACTTTCAGAGATTCTATAGAGAACATATCTACTTTTTTGCCTCAGGACTCCAACTTTAAACACCATTTCAAAGAAATCCTCAAGATTAGAAAAATGAGGAAGGCTGCTGATTTGCTCAAGACAGCTCACTATTAAGTTCTGGGCAAAGGAGGAAATTACAATGATGCAGACTCTTGCTGATCTTGAGTTAAAATACTCCCCCACATATAAGAACTAGGAGGTTGCATATTGTTCAAATGTCCATCAGGCATAACCTTTAGATGCTTAGCAATAAGGTGCTTCTGACTCCATGGAATGGAGTTTCTTCACTTAGAACAGACTTTTAAACCAGTATCTAAGAGGATAACATTGCACCACCAACACAGTTGCCTCCCAGCTGAGGACCTTTGAATCTGTGCAAGTACATCCCATCTCATTAGAGAAACATGGTCACTGAATGACAGAAGTGATCTCTAGCAAAGGGCAGAGCAGAACTAGGAGGCTTTCTTTCCAGCTGTTTCCCATGACAGATGTTTCCTTCCTGTAGCCAGTGACCACAATTTTACTGATATAAATACATTTTGTCTTCATTGCTTGTCCTCCAACTTTTTCGCTCTGTCGGAGCTGATTGTTGGCATTGTAGAACTCATTAAGATGTCATACTTCAACTAAGATTTGGTTGAGGTTTATCTGAATAAATACTGTACATACAGGCCTAATACAATACTGGTATTATTGTATAATTTTTTTTAAATGTCTGTTTTAAAGAAATTCTGATGTCAAGGATATTCTTAGAGGCATTTGAGTTTTGATTAAAATATCTTGCATGTCAAAGAAGCCTTATAACACTAGAACCATCTCTGTTGACAACACCTTTTTTTCCACCCTTCAAATATGGTGCTTATCTTCTGGGAGAGTCAGATTACAAAAAAAGCCAAAATTGCAGAAACCCATGGTTCTTTAATTTTAATTCAGTGAAATATAAGCAGACCCCCACATCAGTATTTGGAAATCAGAGAAATGAAGAAGCAAAAGAGAAAAACAGTTGAGTTCCTAGAGTATGCTATTTACTTATTTATATGTATAGCTTATTGCCCTAAATAATGTAAGGGCTTATTAGCAAAGATGCATACAAAAGAGTAAGATAAAATAAATTAAAAATAAGAAAGAAAAATGAACCTAAGTTAAGACATAGAAAAAACTGAGTCAGAACTTGACAATCTCCGCATAATGTCTTTTTTACATCTCCCCTAAGGTATGTCAGCATAATCTTACCTTGTTTTTTGGCCCAGTTTGGTAGAATTATGTAATTTATAAGCAACAATCAAAGTTGTTTGCCTTAAAGAAAAGAACTCAGCATATATAATTTAGAAAATTTAAATAAATCAAGTAAGGTAGTTCTAGGTGTTTGTCGGTAAGTTTTTTGGAAGCCTATGTTACAAAAATTATTTTGATTTCCTAAAAGTATCTAGCTCTCTCGGTTCAATTGTCAACTTCGCTGACAATTATCTTTACATCTTAAGAGCAAAACAATTGTGCATACTCTTCTCCTTCATATCTGAGCTCATATATTATTTCATAGGGAGAGTTTCTGAAACTGCAGCTAAAATAACTGCTTTAACTCCCATCTTAACCTCTCTTTCCATTATTTTGTATTATTTTCCTTAAAATACCAATATTAAAATTAAGTGTGCTTATTGGCAAATAGTCTCCTTCTACCCTACCCTCACTGGAACATAAGGTTTGTGAGAGCTGAGAGTTTTTCTCTTATTTACTTTGTATGCTTCCAGTACCTAGAATATGGCCTGGAATAAAGCAATGCTCTACAGAAGTTTGCTGAATGGATATATGAATGAATGAATAAAAGATGAAGGAAGGAAGGAAGGAAGGAAGGAAGGAAGGAAGGAAGGAAGGAAGGAAGGAAGGAAGGAAGGAAGGAAGAAAGAAAAGAAAGAAAAAAGGAAGGAAGGATATTTAGGGCAAAATTTTCTCTTTACAAATTTGGTTCAAATACTGTATTCACTTTTATAAGCTGGATGAGTAAGTCAGCTGCAAGAAAGAAATTCTCTTAATATTCAGATACTTTAACTTCAACTTATACCTACAAAGATCTTTTCTCTCTCCTTTCCCATCTCTTCCAACCTACATTCTTGTTGCCATAAAGGAAGTATCTTCCTTTGGTCCAAGGTTCCTCCCTTCACCTAAGTTCTTGTCCCACCCTTCCTTCTTCTCAAGAGCATGCTCTATTAACTCTGCCAGCTTCATTTCTTTTGGCTCTTTTCCAGTAACATTTAAGAATATATATGTCAAAGCAAATTTAAAATATTAAACATAAATGTCCAAGGGATTCTTTTCCATCTCTTCTAAGAGGTAAAAACTTTTATTTTAAGATCACACAGAAAGGGTCTATCTTTCTGTTGAATAGTAATGAGATAAACAGAAGGCAGGGGGATAGAGAATCCAGAAATAGCTAAATTTACAGTGAAAAGACAGAGTTCCCCTGGTAGGAGAATAAAACAAATTCTAAAGGTGTACTGATAATAATGGAGGAACAAGAACTTATTCTGACTGGGCTAGAAAGAGATTTCAAGGTAGTTGAGAAAAAGAAATTAAAAAAAACTGTTTGGAATAGGGAACAGTTGTTGTGCATATAAGGTATTACAAGAAATACGGAAAAAAAGACAATTTTAAGATACTTCAATCTGTGACATAAAGAGAGAGACCCTTCCAATTTTCAAAAATAAAGATTCATTTGCTTTCCAATAATATTTATTATTGCTGTGGTAGGACTGCTATTTACTTGAATAGTGTATTACATAGGTATTTCAGCTAGGAGCAAGAAAGCCTATCTTTATGTGGGTTACAGTCCAGCGCCATCATTCTTGAAAGCAAAACACAGCAAAAAACCCTTCCTATTATTTACGTCATGTACTTCTCCTCTTTTCTCAATTCCTATAAGGGTTGTCCTCATCCACTGCTTATAATTCCTCAATTTGTACTCACATTTCACTTTTATGCCATCAACAGATCCACTAATACACTCTTCTTAAGATCATCAATTATCTTGGATAACTCAAGTGGATTCTTTTGAACCGTAGTTTTTTATATGACCATTTGGCCATTGCTCGGACAGGACCAGGAAAACTCTAGACCTAAGCTTTCTACATATGGCTCATACATCAAATGTCAAACACAGACATTTGAACCACCACGGCTAGGAGTACTGTTATGACCCAAATGAAGCCCTATTCTCTGCTGCCGCTGAACACTCAGCCAGTTCAGTACCTGTGTTCTTGTTTTGTCTCCTGGGACCATTAAGCTGTGTGTGATCTTGTAGATTATCCATCTAGTCTTGAGGTAAGAGAGAAGTACTTTCCACAACACCTCCCCTGAGATGGGTGTAACTCACAGACCACCATGAGCTCTCTGTGCAAGAAGCCACAATACATTTCTCTAATTTCCAACTCTCTTTTTGCCAAATTCTAGACATCAATAGCTAGACTTGAGCAATCAGCAAGATTGTAAAAGTAGTTTTACAATAGTTTAGTCAACTCTTCTGCCAGTATGTCACTGGTCCAACATTTTGCTTTCAATATAAACATAGCACCCATTGCTTCGAGGCCTCAGTCAAAACTGAAAAAAAAAAATCATACTTAACAGGGATGGTGCCCCCTGTCTCCACACATTCAAGGCAAAGCTAGAGGCTCTACTTATATACTCACATTTATCATAGTGTTGTGTACTTGTCTCTGTCTGACTCTCTATAATATAAGTGTCCAAAAGGTAAAATTTTTGTTTTTTTAACACAAAACAACAACAACAACACTACTACTACCTCACCACTTATTCTTTCAGTAATAATTCTATTTTTTCTCATCTAAACAGCCAAGCATTTTTGCAAGAGTGGTCTGTTTACTTTCTCTATTCTTTCATCTACCATTGGTCCTCAGCTTGTTCAAATCTAAATTCTGGTCTCATCCTTGACTAAAACCATTTTCATTAATGTCACCAATTATCTTGTTCTTAAATCTAATAGGTCTCATAGGTCTTGTACTCTATTTAGTAGTGAACATTTTGTTCTTTGAACAATCTCTCCTTCCTGAAACAGTCTTTCTTGGCTTTCTCATATTAAAAAAAAAAGTCTTCTTTCTGTTAACTTTCTGATTTTTGTCTTTCTTTCTTCCAAGCTTAAGCCATTAAATACTGAAGCTCTTCAAGGCTGTCCAAAGGACTCTCCCATTCTTAAGTTCTTTCTCCAACAAGTTAATCCATACCCATGCCCTTTACCACTTAAGAGCTGACAACTCTCTCTGAGCAGCACAGCATATCCTTGTATTATTTTTAGCAACAATCAAAATAGCCATGTCCAAGAAACTCACAAAGGGCTTATTATATATACCCCCAACTGAGTCTTTACCAGTGAGTGGCCTGCTAGCCATTCATTTAGGCAAGCTGAAAAACTGGGTGTCATCCTCGATATCTCTTTTCTTCCTCTCCGATATCCAGTCTACCACCAAGTCTTAATGGTTTTATCTCCAAAGTGCTCAAGGTGGTGCACTTTTTTCTATTTTCACCAATCCCTCTATTCTATGATACCATCATCTTTCAACTGAACTATTAGGCATTGAGTGCCAAAGGTATCCCTAAGTGTACTCAGCCCCCTCCTATTCATTCTCTACGCTACAGCCAGAATGATATTTAAACAAACATACAAAAATTCATTTATGTCATTATTCTCCCCCTTCCCTAGCACTGCACATATTTTTTATTGGATTAATAAAAATAAAGGTCCAAAATATACCTTATAAAACTTGACACTGTCTCCATATTTTCTGCTCCAAACGTTTGGTGTGCCCTATGTCCTCCTGCCCTACGGCCTTTGCACATTCTATTCCTTCTATATGAAGCCTTCCCTAACCAAATTATTTCCAACTCATTCAGCTCTATGTTGTGGAGAGCTTGTCCAGCAATCCTAAGTAGGTCAAATCTTCTTTTGAATCCCTCTGCCCTAGCACCAGGCACCTCTTCATTAAACACACCTGCACCATTGCAAGTTTACCTTGTATGATTACTTAAAATCCATCCCCGGTTGATGTTCTTTATTGCAGTTCCAGCAGGCAACACAGTGCTTGACATACAAGGGAAGCTAATAAACATCAGTTAGATAATTTTAACTTCACCAAAATAAGTGACCAGTGAACACGGTGTCTTTTTAAACTAAATAGAGGACTGAATAAAATCATTGTACTTCTCTGAGCTTCGATTTTCTACAATATGCCATGGGAAAATTTCACAGAACTGTTTTAAGGACTAAATAAAATATGTTCAAATAGCTCAGCATAATAACTGTAATGCAACCAATTCTCAATAAAGGTTAGCTTTCTTAACTTCTCTGCAAAAAAATACACATGCAATAACATGGAGACAGGTGGTAAAATAAAACTAGCCATGGCTTAAAATAAGGGCAACACATTTGGGGTGCAGAATCCCCCTGTTATACATATCTCAATGGGATTCCATTTCCCCAGGAAAGTTTTTCCCAGTGATGGGCACTGTGCCTTCTTGGCTTTCACCTTTTTCTTCTATTTCTCTGTGACAGCAGAAGACTCATCAGGAGCAAAGAGAAAAGGTAAAGAGAGATAAAAGAAAAAGAAATGACAGTTTTCAGGATGCCATGTAGATTATTCAACTTCATCTTGATTTACACATGACAGAAGTGTTCCTGAAAAATATATGTAAACTGAATCATACTTCTAATTCACAAGGGACTTTTGGTATTTAAAGGAACCCTCCACTGAATGCTTTGGGAAAAAGAATCAACAGCAGGCTAACCTCTCCCCTTTGTATGTATCATGAGCATTATATAATCACTCTTTACTCCAGTCTAGGGCAAATTTATGTATGGCTTATGTAAATGAAGATGCTTTTAAATGTTAATTTCAGATGGAAAGCCATCAATTGGGAGGCCAACTTAGAGGAAACATTTAATAAATCAAAGGTACAGGCCTGCACATCTATGGGTTACAGTGTGGAATTTCCCTGACCTTCCTTACAGAACTGAGAGTTGAACATTCTTCATCCACAAACTGAGACTTAATGAGCTGTGTGAAAACTTGCTCTGAAGTCACACAAGAAGGTGTTATCCTAGCGAGAATAAGGATCAAGTAGTCAAGGCCTAGGAATGAGTCAGTAAATAGCTCAATTAGGTTGGGGAAAGTAAAAATAAAAGACTTCTTCATGAAGGCTTGTGTGAGCAAGATGATCAGTGAAATGTGCTTAGCAGAGTGTCCGGCACCTGGCAGATAGACATCCAGGCTACCTCTGTAACTCCAGCTACTCAGCTGCCTGTGTTGCTGTTCGCCCAGAAACAAGTGACAGAGACCAGGGTACCAGGCAAAGACTCTCATCTGTGGCATGGGGACGACAGGAGGAATCCAGAAAGAGAAAACAGATATTTTATTAAGTAACAAAGGGAAAACTAGTATCATTAAAGACTGTGCACATGTGACCAGTGGACAGATCTTTAGATAATATTTAGGCTGTATTAAATTAGATCAGATTGTAACTACACTGAGTAGCTATCATTTCCCGTTGCTATTTATTTAATACTCTGAGAATCCTGATATTGATGTCAAATTGTTCTAAAAGTCAATGTAAGTGGTGGAAAGAGAAAGAGGTGAGGAAACAGAACCTTTTCTGAGCCATAATGCTCTCCAACTGCATGAGCTTCAATATAACAAAGTGCAAGTGGATGCTTTAATGCATTTTCCAGTCCTAAGAATTTTTGAAATTTCTGGTACCAAATACATTGCCTGGCACCACATTTTTTAAAAAATGAGTTATGATTTCTCACTACTAGCAAAAATAAGAGAGGAGGTAAGAGATAAACTGGGCCTTTGACGTCAGCCCATCACTATTCTCCCAGCCAAGAGTAAAACAATGGAACACTACAATAAAGCAAGAAATAGCTTAGATAATACTCTTCTCTAACCTCTCTACTCACTGCTATTCTACTTCCTCCGTCATTGTAGGAAAAAAAAAGCATGAGTGGTGTGTGTGTGTGTGTGTATTTGTGTGTTGTGTCTAGTTTTCATTGGTAGTGTTTAATGAAAGTAGTGTTAAAATGACAGCTCAAAGATTTGTTTTTAATAGATGATGGACTCGATCTGAAATCAGAAATTGGCTATGTAGCTTCAGAAAACATATCATCTTATAATAACATTTTAAGGTTAATATAGATGACTGGGTCAGTGGCCAGTATTGACTGGTGAGTCTTGCCAGTTTGGCCTTGAGCTGGCAAACACAAACTGGTCCTCCTTTACAGTGTGGAGCAGGAGGAGAGAGGGGAAGACATGGCTCACACACAGCTGGAAAAAAATCTTGGACACTGCTTTTGGAGCTCAGCAGTTATCTATGTACCCATTCAGGAAACACTTTTCACCCATTTGGCCATTAATAGAACACTAAGACCATACAGAAGAGGATGCATTTCTTTCTGATAGAGTGACAAATGTCTTGAACTGCTGAGCAAACATCATGGCCAGCTTCCTTACCTCGACAAATTGCAAAATAACAATAATAATAACCTTAAATAACAACAGCAGCAGCTAAATTATTTCTCCATACCAATTGATTCTTTAGATGGAATGTCATCTTGACAGATCTCTTTTGATCGAAGTGTCTAATTGAATAGAGTTCTCATTGCTCTTGAATTTGTGACCTCAGACTGCTGTGAAATAAATGTAATTTTGTGAATTATTTCCAAACAAACAACTGCTACTTCTCTGGGAGCTTAATATTGCTTCCAGTTTTTGAAATTGTTGGTGAACCACCTACCGACTAAGCTATTAAAACTAGGTGTTTTGTTTGGATTCCAGGGTAATGGTTCTATAAATTCAAAGCAAGAAAACTGCAAAAGCCTACAGAAGGCCATACACTTAGAAGCAAGAGACACCCAGGAGGCTGCTGCCCGCACACAGCTGGCGGCACTCCTTGGATCCTGACCTAGTTAGCAAGCTGCTCCCCTGGGCAGTCTAAGTGGTGGTAATTAGAGTGTGTGTGGGAAACTTAAATAATGAAATTCCTTCAGAGGTGGCAAATTTGTTTGCATGGAGATTTTTCTCTGGACCTAAAACTTGAGACTGAGTTTGCCAAAATGTTCAACAGTAAGATAAAACTTTTTGAGGAACTGGCTGAATTCCAAGTACATTCAGAAATGGAAAATATATTTTATAAAGCGGGGCTCCTTTCTCTCTAAAACTTCAGCTGCTTCTTAGGTGTGCATTTACTGAACTGTGGTGTCTGGAACTAAGTCATCTCCCATAGTTTTCACAACACTGCTATGAAGTTGGTGGCAATGCCACACCCATTTTATAATTCCTGTGGCTCACAGATGTTATAGAACTCCCCTTCTATCTCAGAAATCCAAAGACAGGGCTGGGCTAGAAAAATAGTTCTGATTCCAGAGCCCAGAGTTTAACCACACTATGTATACAATTTCCAAGGATGGAAGGTTGAGGATTAATGGGACATATTGACCTCTTGATAAAAAGTTAAGGGATTGGCTTTGCTTTAGGAGGACTTCAATAGAGGCAAGATAATCTAGAGTTTTGTTGTTTTTTTTTTAAAGTGGTACCTTGGTTCAAACTGACTTTTTATATATCCTAGCTTCAGACGTTCTTGCGATATAAGGCTTGGATAAGCTATCAAATGTTTCTAAGCCTTGTTTTTAATATCTGTATAATGAGAATAATATCGTGGTTGTTTTGAGAATTAAACAAACTAATGTATGTAAAAGCAGGAAGTCATTGCCTGGTTCTTTGCCAATGCTCAATAAATGGGAACCGTAATTTGATTAATGATGCATATCTTAGCATTCATAGCCTTCAACAATTTCTCAAATGTACACATTTTCTAAACCCAAGAAACATTTCAGAATGCAAGCATGAAGCCTCTGCATTTTGGAAGGGTTTCTTGAAACGCAGCCTAAAACGTGACTTTTATACACCACAGTTCTCTTCTTGTTTCTTCTCCTTGCTGCCTTTCTACATTCTCTTTCTCTCTGCCCTACCAGAACAGGGGCACCTTTCATCAATGTATTAGTAGAGGGCTAAAATATGACTCATGGTAGGAATGAAAAGGAATATTCTGTCTGTGTAGCCAGCAAGGGCCCACGGGGCAGATTCTCATTAGAATGCTTTACAATAATATCAATCAGTATTAAAAATGTATGTTCTACTCAATTTTTAAAACATCTTAAATAAATCTTTAAATAAAGCTATTTTGTTTTATCTTCAGGGCTCTGTGAACAGCCAACCCTAAGGGGCTCTTGTTCCCCCAAGTGCAGCCCCTAAAGTATTTGCTACAAAAGCTTGCCTCTGTGCCTGTCTTTCTGGGCGGGGGGGGGGGGGGGGTCTCAGTGCTGGTGGAGTCAAGTCTTTTGGGTGATGTTAATTATTTGTTTAGTGGTAGAACAGTACCAGGAAAAAGAAATATTATTCCATTAGGCTCATTTACCATTTAGAATTACTTCACAGGAAGCAGCAAGCTAATCCACACCCTTGAGGTATAAGCACTATTCTCCTATTGCCATCAGAAAGGTCAATGAGTCCACAGGAGAGGGAAGAAGGGCAGTGGTCTTGTTACAGGATTGGGAAACTCAAGGGAAGGCTAAAATAGAAGTAGATCCTTCCAGAAAGTAATATGCTGCCTCCTTTATAAATACCTTTCTTTTGGCTGACAAAGATGACTTTCTTCTGCATCCCCACTAAAATCTCTGTTGAAACTCAAATACCTACAGTAAGCAGCTAAAGTGAGTTGACTAGTTGTAATGTGATAGAGAATAGCAGGTACTGAAGCCAAATGTGACAACTCTAATAAGTCTGCTTCTTAGAGCTGATGGTCATTCCCTATCCTAACCATCAAAATCTACCCAGAATACTGCAATAGTCTCCCATTAACAAGATTTTTCTGCTTATTATCTCATATTCTTCTAACGTATCTTACAAATTGCCATCCATTTTTACGTCAAAGATTGTTACCTACTCATGTCACTGACTCCCAAGAAGGGCACACAGTTCCTTTTGCAATATGATTCCTACATGTTTTTTTTCCCAGTCTTATCCTCTATTATTCTCTATAACCAGTAAAAGCTATTTTTCATCCTCTTGTCATTCCATGGGTTTTTCATCCTGTATTTGTTTCCTTATGCCATTACCTTCCCTTGGAATGTTTTTCCTTCTGCTTTGTTCTTGGCCTTCTTCAAGAAATTTAACTTCTTGTAAATGTGATTTCATTTATGTGACCTCCTCAAATGACATCTTTCTTTGACCTTGCCCTGACTCTGGTGGAATTAACCACTTGTGCATCCACATTTCCAGTTACTCTTTGCACATTTCTCTGTTACGCCAGCAGCATGCTGCAGTCTAGTTAGCAGTTTATATGAATCCTTCTCATTAAACTGTGACATCGTGAGTGTAGACAGATGCCTTGTTTCATTTGCCTAAGTTGTCCCATATCTAGTATATCTGCTGACTCATGGTACACAATTAAAAAATAACGAATGAATCAATGAACCAGTAAAAAAAAAAAAAATGAATAAATGAGTTCCAAAAATATAGTGCTCCTAGAAGCTATTTGATAGGATACTTTATGCTTGTCTCTTGAAATCTTTTGTGGTCAGGAGCCTGGTACTAGGATTAGCTCTTTTCAAAAAGGAGCTGCTGATTACCATCATCAACAGTGGTATGCACCTCTAGAAGACAAAAAGAACAACCAGAGGAGTAAAAGCAAGAGGACTCGTATAAAGAGGATGGTGATCAGTCTATCAAGTATAGCCTGCCTAGTAAGCAGAAGATTGGCATTAAGGTCATGATGTTACTAGAAAGTAAAATGAAAGAAATTAACCATCTCTCAAGAAAAACAAAATTGCGCGCGCACGCGCGTGCGCATGCACACACACATCTGAAAGCCAGAGGCCCTATATTTGGGTTTCTCTTGCCTCTAATTAACTGTTTAACTACATCATTTAAATAAACAATAACAAAAAAGCAACTTAGTATTTATGAACTCTAAATTTTGTTCCTGCTCTAAAAGTCTATGTTTTTTTTTTTAATTTTTTATTCTTCTATTAGAGTTGACATTCAATATCATTCTATATTAGTTTCAGGTATATAGCATAGTGTTTAGACTTCTGTATAATTTATAAAGTGATCCCTCAATCAATCTAGTACCCATCTGGAACTCTATGCAGTCACCACAACATTGTGGACTATATTCTCCAGGCTGTACTTTACATCCCCATGAATATTTTGTAGCTACTAATGTATGCTTTTTAATTTCTTCACCTTTTTCAACCAGCCCTGCAACCTCCCCTCCTATCTGGCAATAACCAGTCTGTTTCCATATCTATGAGTCTGTTTGCATATTGTTTGTCCATTTATTTTGTTCCTAAGATTCCACTAAAAGTCTACGCTCATAAGCCCTCTTGCAAGGTTTTCCTGTCAGCCTTCTAAACTTCTCAAAAAGAGCTTCTGTGCTTGTTCAGGTTACGTAGCCTAAGCTGTCTCAAAAGACGAAAGTATGCTCACTGTTCCTTGTCTGACCACAGTCCCATCAATTCTCACCAGCCAGTTTGTTTCCTTCACTATAAACACAGAAACAAGATGCTACTTGTTTTGAAAGATTTGACTAATCAATTTATATGCAACAAAATTGCATTTTTCAAGTATATTACTAAATGTACTAAATGAAGACAGAGGAGTCTCTTAGACCAGAATCCACTTGGACTCTCTGGACATTGCGTATGGGGATCACAGCTAAGAATACTCAGCCTCAGAATATGAAAGACTTGATGTCCAAAGCCCACTGTGGGAGCCAGCTGGAGGAATCCAAACCACACGAGCTCCCTGCCATATGAATCACAGGGTTCCCAAGCCCTGTCAATCCCAGTTAGAATATCCCTCTGCTGTCACTGCCCAATCGCTCTTCTTCAAAAAGACAAAGACTTCTCAGAGACAGAAATACCAGTGCAAGACATCTGCAGCCACACATGGCCAAGTTGCAGGCAAGAAACACCTTTACCTGTGACTCTCTGGAGTTTGTCCCTGCTACCCAGTGTGAACAGTCACAGGCAGGAAGGTTTATGCTGAAGGGCATGGCTTTCTACATCTCACACACATATGCTTTTATAAAACAGTCAATCTAATAGACTATTAATGATTCCAGATATAACCCTAGACCTCGTGTTGAGTGTGATAAAAATTTCATGTAGGTCAAAACACTTTTATGTGTTTTTTTTAGGTCTAAAAATAGAAATGAAGTTCAGGATTAGTTAAAAACCTAGGAGGAGACATTTCTTATGAAAGAAATGTGTTAGGCCAGGAAAGCTTTTGTACCCTATGTGTCAAAAGTTGCTGAGAGATGGTGGCATATAGGATACAGAACCCAATGAGACATTAAATGATAAGATCACCAACCCCTCCATTATTTCCATCTGCAGTTTGTTCCACAAAATTTGTAAGAAGCCCTTCTTACTGACCACTAAGTCAGATTTCAATTCTGTGTGGAAGAGTACATGGTGACCACACAAGGGAAATGCTTTACAGGGTATTTCTTTCAACTGTCAGCCTGTCACATCAGTGTTGACCACTGTCATTGGGAGCAGAAAAACTTTGGGCCCAAGAAATGCCAGGAAAATGGCAGCAAGTGGGCAGGGCAATTGCCAGCCTTCTGTCGTTAATATATGCGGCTGATGTGGCATTTCTGACAATACTGCTTCTGCCTCACTTGCCATTTAATGTTAAGAGGCTTCTAGAGTCTACTGCATTTAAAGAATAATGACTGTTTTCAGGGTAAATGCTCTGTTAAATAACCCTGGATTATTGTGTCATGTTATTACATTTATAAAATGGCATTTCAAAAAATAATAATTGTTTTAGAGTTAATTGATGTTTTTAACCATCACTGTGTGGAGAATTTTTATTCAGCAGACAGGGAGTGAGCAACAGAGAAAGATTTCTATCGAGGGAGTTGCTACTGAAAATAGTAATCACTTTTGCATGTGAAATCCTGGTAGAGAAGGCTCTCCTCCTCCCAGCACTGCTTTCAATAAGCTCTTTTCACTGCAATTAAAGCAGCCACAGGACAAAGGTACGTCTCAGCCACATTCCCAAATGTAGTCTGCGAGCATTGAGCCTGGCAGTGGTCCAAGGGAGAAGTAGAGGCCTTGGCTCAGATTCCCTGGTCATTATGCCTCTATGTGGGCAGGCCTGGCCCCTGAGCAGCCTGAAGCAATGGCAGGAACCTGGAGCTCTGCAGAACAGTGACTTTTCAGATGTGAAGTTAATTACACAGCCAAGAGTCTGTGAATTTCATACTGCTAGAGGCAGAGTTTCTGAATGCAGGGATATTACAGAATAAAACTTAGAGATTCCAAAATCTCCACATTAGGAGACTATAAACACTGGGTAGCCCTGAACACACATTATATGCTGGGGATGGTACCACTATCTTACTTTTTACTAAAATTCTTCCATCACTATTCCTCAAGCATGTCTATAAGGGACTAATTAGTATGTGAATGAGAAATTATCTCATGATATAATTTTCTCTTGCTAGTATTTCTGTGATGTAGGAATTGGGTATTATTATTATGACAGCTTTAAATATAAACACATGCATACGCAGAGAAGATAAAGCTCATTTTCACTATGACGGAGCTTAACAGGGAACCAAAATCTTTATATTTACAGTTCATTGCTGTTATATTATATATTCTATCATAACTTCATATACCTTCAAGGTCTATCGTATATACCTTCAAGACTATTGTAGCTGCATGCCAGTAGCTGCATAATAGCAGTAAACAGACAATGACCCAGACTAAATTGGAGGAAAATAGAAGAATATTGGAAGGTAAAGGTGAAAAGAATGGTAAAGATTATCTACTGCTAACACTTTATTTTAAGGGTGTGGAGATTAAAACCAATAATGTTAACCAACAATCCAAGATTATACATCTAGATATTAAAGCTTCAATAGGAACTCACATTTCTCCCTAATACTACTCTACCACTTCTTACAGAAGTCTGCATGTAAACAGTACCTTCACTTCTCCCCTCATTCTCAACCATCATCATTCACAGTGAGAAGGATCAGCTTGGTGAAAAATAACAAAGGGGATTTTGACTACCTCAACAGCTAGAAATCAGTCATTTGAGCAGTGAATATGTGTCTCAGTCTCTTGAGCTGCCAAGTAACCAGGAGATGAGGTATTGATACGGTGAAGCAGAATGACCCCACAAATAATCATTACATGGTGCAAGAAGGGATGCAATAGAAGGAAGTTAAAATCTTTTAACCATCTTTTAACCTCCTAATTAAATCACAGTTGGAAAAATGTCCTGGCTTTTCACACATTCATCAAGATAACCCAAGGAGTTTTCCTTTGAGTTTTTATAACTCTTCTAAGAGTAAGAACATTGATATGATATGCAAAGTCAATCTCAGAGAGTAGGGCA
This sequence comes from Macroglossus sobrinus, assembly GCA_004027375.1. Classification (NCBI taxonomy): domain Eukaryota; kingdom Metazoa; phylum Chordata; class Mammalia; order Chiroptera; family Pteropodidae; genus Macroglossus; species Macroglossus sobrinus. Next base: position 191,300 of record PVKZ01001996.1, read on the forward strand.
TCACCTAACAGCAAAGACACAAGATCACATGACTCTCCAGCCACACAACATTGTATCAGGAGCCTTGGCATTATATGCATGACAGTGGAACTCTTCATTTCTTTCTTCACACTCCATAGCTGCTTTAAGCACAAGGCTGTCCAAAAGGCTCAAAGACTGTTTGCAGAATGTCTTCCCCTTTCTCCAATTAGTGTCTAAAAATAATAAAGTTAGCAGTTTTCTCTGTTTATTTAAACATAATGTATTTTAATTGTTTCTATGCTTTTTAAGAAGGTAAATAGTCTTTCGTTTCATTATATAAGATCTTAACTTTCAGAATGTAAGAATGTATAGAGCTGGAGGTATCTGGTGTATCTTCCTCTGTTTCTCTTCAGGACAGAGTAAATGGAGGAGATAGCACTTAGTCGGCTTGAACAATTGGAACAAATTGAGACACATCAGTTAGATACTGTGTATTAGGCTCTGAAGACCATTAGAATATTTGGAATCTTCATCATTCCATATGATGTCATGGGATAACATGGGATCTTTTCCATAGATAGAAGAAATAAAGTTTCCCAAAACTCCAATTAAAAAAAAAAAGACAAATAAACAGGTAAGACTAAAGGGCTGTAATATTAAAATTCTGACTTATCTTTTATTATAATGAAAGTTACAGTGGTAAAATATAAGAAAAATATTAATATAATACAATAAGCTATGAACTTAGTAGGTGAGCAAGATGTTTTGCATAATAATAAAACAGCTGTATTTGGACCAAGGTTTGTAAGTTACCACGATATGATGAATTCATTTTCACCTCCTGGTTATGAGATCAGAGAAGCATAATTAGTAATTAACTTCATCATCAATACCATCATCAATGTCATTATTATATAAAAAAATGTAACTCAAAAAGAACAAGTTAAATGAAAGTTTGGAAACCAGTAATTAGTACGGTTATAAAATTTTTTTTAAAACACTAAATTGATTTTTAAATGTTTTCTCAAACACAATGGGTTGACAGAATTAGTATTTTCAGGTTCTGCCAAGAAAAAAAAAATTACCTATTTCATCACTCTTTAAATATTATGTTTGAATCATCCAAAATTAAATGAAGCCAATATGTCTTTATCGTAATCTTATCCAGGATGCTTATTTGTCTCTGCAAACTTTCTCCCTTCTTTTTTCTGTCTTGCCTCTTCACTCTCCCTTCATCCCTATTCATTTATTTTAATAACTTCCATTGTATATATCATTTCTAAATCTAAACGATAGGAAGCAATTTCTGGGAATGGTGAGGCAGGTGGAGAGAAAAAAAAATCAAGAGGAGAAGAGGTTCTGCTGAATTGTATTATGTAGTTAAGTGTCAGACCAGTTGCTGGCCACAAAATGAACTGGCTTCTCTCTAGTGGTAGATCCATCTGATTCCCAGGCATGGTGAATCAATCCCTAGGATTGTTTTCAAAACAATTATCTTTTACCTATGCACACCAATGAGTTTCTCAAGGTTGTCATTATCTATTGCATCAACTTTTTGGAATAACATCCTAACTGGGGATGTTTGCTTTTGTTTTTGACTCTCAGCTCAGCCCACATTACTCCATCTTCCATCTACTGCTGCCAGAATGATATGTTACAATATTATGACTTTGCATAAAACCTTTCAGTGACTTCCAATAGAATAATATTAATGCCACAGCTTCATTGGGTCTTCTGCAAACAAATGAACAAATAGCAAACAATTTTTCACCATATATTAAGTATATGTCAGAGACTTATATTTGATGCTTTCATATTTATAATCTTAACTGATCTTCAGAATAATCATTTAGAAGAGGTATTGTTGCAGTTAGAGTTGCCTAAAGATACAATTTGGAAAATGTGATATGTAACTTGGAAAATATTTTACTTATTACCAAAATCTTTTTTTTCTATACCTTCATTGTTATTTAAAAGTGAAACATAAACAAGTTACAACTTGACACAACTACATTGATTGAAACTGATGCATGGCAACTTTGAGATTTTATGCATTTGTGTTAGCAAAAGTAACTTAAAATTAATGATTTAGAGAGAAATTATTCAGGAAATCTTAATGACTTATTATAGTAAAAACACTTATAAGAGTGCATCCATTAATGGAGGACAATTACGAGAAAGTAAATTTATTATTCAGGAAATCAATTAACTAGTATTTAATTACTTAAAATTATGATTCCTTAGTAAACACTGGCACACTTTGCTTACAAATATCATTTCTGATTATGGTTTATCAGGAGTCAAAATTACTAAGTTATGTCATTGAAAGTAATTTGATTCACTTCACATTCCCCTTTTCTGTCTGTCTCTGTGAATTAGTACCATGAAAAAACAGAAACCTATAGGGACAAAAATAAGATGAGATTATGGAATTCCCCATATTTTATAAGGAAGACTTTCAGGCTTAGAGTGGTCATGTGGGCTGTCTAAGGCTGCACAGCTGACTATAGCTGACTAAATAGGTGTTACCGAATTGAACTTGAGTTTGCTTCTTAGCAAAAACCCAGATGACACAGCAAGAATAGTTATCTCACAAAGCAGGATTTATTTGCAGCAAATAGGGAGCCCAGAGAAAATAATTTCAAAAGCCACGGCTTCCCGAATTGAGGAGCCTCTGTGCTTTTGCCCTATCAAACTAATACATATCCATGATGGAAATTTTTGTCATAGCACGTAAGGGAGTGTCAGGTTTGCGCAGGCGCGGTAGCAGGTCATGCCTCTTCAGGTGTTGCATGTTCAGAAAATGTCATTCAAACTCCTCCCAGAGGCAGGTTAGGATTTTACTATTATAAGAGATCTTGGTCGCCATAATTTCATAATGGCTGCCGTAACTGGTTTGAGCTGGTTCTTTTCTGGATTCCTTCAGTGGTGTCTGCAGGTGATTCTCTGGAGACTCTAGCTACTCCCTGGGAAATATGCTAACGGAAGATTTTATTTCCTCACTCTGAACTGATATCGTTCCTGGAACAAGAATCCCCAAAATCCTGGCTTCTAGAGAAATCCCTTCTTTGACTATGTTTCCTTGACAACCCAGAAGACCAAAGGGTGTGCACCTTCTTTTTTTCCTTTTTGAAGGTAGTAAAACTCCATAACTGCTTTAGAAAACTATGGAACCCAAGTCATTCTCTAAGCTAAAGGAGAAAGAGTGAGTTGCCTGGCTCGCTTAACTAACTCCTCCCTCCTCCCCCTCCTTCCACCCTCCCTCTTCTACATTTCACTAGGTATCCTTTTGACTCATTTTCCGCTGTTTTCTGCATTGCTATGGGCATAACATCCTATCAGTGCAGTTAATTACATCCACTTGGACTGTGAAGGACAACTTGATTGTCTCAAAGAGCCAGAGGCCATATAATTCATCTCATTGCTCTCACAAAGCAAGTTCCCAGTTGCCACTGCTGCAAACAAGAGAGAGGGATGACCCTTGGAAATGAGTTGGCACTCTCGATCCCTGCCCCAGATCCACAATGGGGCTCTTCAATACTTCCACAATGCTAGCGTCCTCCCAGTTATAAGAAAACATTGTTTTATTAATTCTGAACTTGGTAACACTGCAACGGGGCTAATTGTGCATGTTTGATTACACATCCTCATTAGTTTTGTAACTTTTCTGAAAAAGAAATAATGTAGTTGTTTATTTTACTATGCAATATGGTTAATTCACTGTGACCATAAGTTTGTTCTAGCATAATATTCATGTAATCGTTTAAATTTACTCAATGCTATACAATTTCCTCTTTCTGTGTGTGGAAGAATTAACTGAAATTGAACTTAGTTACCACTATAGCCTCAATGTCTTTATCCCTCTGTCCTTTGAATTTGAGAGCAGGCTGAGAAACCAAAGGCCCTGCAGAGGGGTGAGCTACTGTCTCAGAAGGCAGGATCCTGACCGGTTCTCAGTCAGAGGGATGCTGCCCACCAGGTTTTACCTCACTCAGGCTCCTTTGAGACCAGGACAACTGAGTGTGGTTTAGCTGATTTCTGTGCAAACCCAGAGCAGCCACTGAGTCATGAACAGAGCGTGAAAAGGGGATGGGGTTCCTTTTGGAAGCATGACAACAATCCCCCAAGAAGCCGGCTAACCATGGGGGTAATAGAGACTATACATTACTACATGTCACAAGGTCTGTGTAACTCTCAGAGAAGCTTTGCTACAATTTTAGCTTGAGAAATAATTATGTTTCTCCCCAGCTACTGATTTATCTTTATGAGACAGACACTGTGGATGATATAACTGGTTGCATCGCCCTCTGGGTTCTGATGACCACGTGGTCCTTGCATCAGCTTTGTTCTAAATTTCTTTTTATGTTGCTACCCATTTCCTTCCTTTCTAAAAAACATTTTTAAATGACATCAATTCAATACATCTAAGAGATCTATATAATAAAGAAACACGTGGACCTGCCTTTCTCTTACCACTTTGTCATCATTCACCTCCTTAGAGGTCCTGCATCTACCCATTTGCAAATATTATATAGCGAATGTGTATACACATGTATCTGTTTTATAATAGTTACATGAATTATTATATAATTTGCTTTTTTACCTCCCAGTAAGACATGCACATTTCTGATGTGGTATGTGTTTATGTATTTCAATACCTCATTCTTTGTAACATCTATGAAGCATATCATAGAAATGTTGGCAAAGCTTCAAGCTATTTGGTTGTTAAGTTTGTGTCTATGTTTTCACCCAGCCACCATGCTGCATAGCGCTGAATCCTCAGGAGTACCTCTGGAAGATTTTTCTAAATGTCCCCTCCAGAGGCTAGGAGTGGAAGTCAATTTGTATTTAAATTTTTAATTGTTATTAATATAACCAATGGCCTTTTTCAAAAGATTCACACTTATTTTCTCACCAATAGTGTTGAAAAATTAACTATTCCTTCAGTCTTAACTGATACAAACTACTATTTTTATTAGTTTTGGAGAAAGATTTTGTGTTTTATATTTTAATTTGCATTTCCCTGATTACTCATGAGGTGGTTCAGAATCTTTTCACATATATATGCACTATTTTATTTCAAGGAGATGCTGACTCACATCACTATTTTCTGCTGTGCTTTTTATCTGTTTTGTTGGTGATTTGTGGTTGTTCTTTATGTAACCCAGTTATTCATGTTATAAATATTGTTAATCTTTTTTTCCCAGTCTACCACTATTTCCCTATGCTGTCAGAACTTTTATCTTTTTATTAGTGCTCAGCTCTCTGATCCATCTGCCATTTATTTTTTTATTGTAGTATGAGGTATAGTTTACCAACATTTAATTTATGATAATTGTTATATCTTTATAAGACTCCTTACACTCCTTTGAAAAAGGACACTATGAATAGGTAATTAAAAATCACCTTTACAATGTCATCACTACTAAGAGAAATGGCCTCTTATCAGGGGTTTGTGCCCACAAGCCCTTCAAGACCTCATTTCTCCAGGACTTTCGGTTCCCATGGCTTAGTCAAGCCATGCTGATATGAAACATCATAACCAGAGTCATGTGGTTATACTTCTGCTGTTTATGCACTAGCACTCTGAATATTGGTCACTGAATTCCCCTGTATGGTTGTCAAGACAGAGGAAGGTAAATCAAATTCACATTTCTTAAACTTGAACACACAATCTAAGTATCCAAGACGATAAACTCTCCAAAAAAAGCAGAAAAAAGATACACCATGAGACTACAAAAATGTGTTCAAAGTAAGTAGTATACTTCTAGTAGCTTAGAAGCTGAAAGAAAAAGATAGAATGAAGAGGTATGAATTGATAGAGGAGAAGGATTAACAGGCTAAGTAAGTCATGAAAGACTGTCTCAGACTGTTGAGGGCATTTGAGTAGAGAAAGGGAAGGCTGAGGTTCCCCTATACCTGCCTCCACCTTTAATGTAGAGAACTTGTTGTGGTGGGTGGGGTAAAGTGGTTTGTAAGGCAGACAAGCAACTACATCCTTCCAGTAAGTGGGAAATCTAACTGCAACTAAGGAGCATTGTTTTTCTCATTCACATTGTAAAATGTAATGTGAGCTCCACATCACGACCCAAGGTATTTTTGCTGACCCTGGACCCTGGAGATTAGCTCCCCAGTGCATAGAGAATGTACAGCCCCCATCCCAGTAATCAGCCTCAAGCTACCATAACTAATCCATCATCTTTAGTTAGCCAGGCTGGCTCCTGAGCATCAATGTGAAGTTAATTAGACAAATATCTTATGCTGAAGTCCAATTGATTATTAAGACACCATAACGAGGATTTAACATCACAGCATGTACTGGAAACGCTATATTATATCCTAAATGTGTCTGCTCACCCTCAGAAACTGTGTAGAATCATCAACGGACAATTAGCATTCAATAGCAGCTAAGGCTTATTTTTATCACTGCTGACTTAATAAGGCAGTTATTGTTCTCTCTGTTAATATCTATCGATTAAAGTTTAAGGCTGGGCATCAGGCATATATGCTCTTGGCTAAAAATAGGGTAGTTAGCATGTTTCCTTGATGAGCCTGACCTGGTTCTTCTTACTCATTCTACAAAGCAAAGTCTTTTGGCATCCTGAATGACACCCTGGACTGAGAGAGCACTGGCCTAACAGTTGAGGGAGTGTAGAGTGAGTTGATACTTCCTGGGAATTTGGGAAAGAAAATCACAAAACAGTGTTCTTAGGTACCTGGTTTTCTCTAAAAAAAAAAACCTCTAAGTCTAGAAGCTGTGTTGTTTTAGGTTGCCATGGTACCTGGGACTAGGTTAGCCATAATCCTTCCATGGAGTCTGAATGAAGACCTTACTACTCGGCTCTGGAATAGGTTTAATTGCTTCACTGCAGTAGAATAATGGCTGCACTCAGCAATCTCCTCCACTTTGAGCAAGGTTTTTGTGGTGGTGGTGGTGGTGGTGGTGGTGGTGGTGGCGGCAGGGCAATTGTTAACATAGTCCAAGGGCTTACTCAGATCACTCCAAATTCCTGCACCTTTACTCTGGAGTGAAACAAAGGAGACTATAAATCCACTGGTTCTTTGTATATAAAACAAGTTTTCAGTCTGTGGTACACCATGATTTCTAGGAGAAGCTCTTCTGCCTCCATGCCCATCCCTGTGAGGTATGAACATTTCTGTTGTTGTTTCAATACATTTTCCTGTCTTATGAGGGTTAGTTCTATGTCACTGGTCTTAAAAATAATCAAGCAAAGTAAAAGATTACAATATGATTTTTAATTTGCTAATTTAAGTAAATAAAAACTTATTTTATTTTTTTATAATGTTACTTTTAACATTCACTTTTTAAAATGGTTTGCATCACTTTTTAAAAAGTATTCTGTTTATTGAGGTAAATATCTGAAAAGTAAAGTGAATAAAGGGCACTGATCTTAAGAGTACAGCTTAATGATTTTTAACACATACACTTGTGTAACAACACACAGATTCAAAATACAGAGCATCCCTACTATGCTACAAGTTTTCATCATGCCAGTTTTTAAGTATTAACCCTCAAAACTCCTTTTACCACCACCTGAAGGTACTATACTGACTTCTGCCATCAATGGTTTGTTTTGCCTGTTTTTGAGTTCATAATGTTGAATTCATACAGTATGTACATTTTGGTGGCTGAAAAACACAACTTTATAGAAGTAAAAATGAGTATATCAAAGTAAGGGATTTTTTAAATTTCTTTTTAGGTCAGTTAATCTACTTTAAAACACTCTAATGATCAAATCCTGTTGACATCTTTAGCTAAAGTTTTTGGTCTTTCTTAAATTCTTGAAACCCTAGACATTCTTTATTACAACTCTGCAATCACCACCAATCTTAGAAGTGGGTTCATATGAGAACATTTAAACCACAAAAGCTAAAGAGATATTTCTTGAACATCTGCCTTCTCAACTTAAACTTGCCAACATATAGTGTTACAGATTTAAAAATGTAAATTTTTGTCAATCTTATTAAATAGAAAAATTTGGAGGAGGAAATTATGACAATGACATCTTAAATTGACTGGTGTCTTGTTTGGGGATATTTTTGTATATTGTTCAGTTAACTGCAGGGGTAAAAAATCAGGCTGGATTAGTCCTAAGAACTAACTGTGGATTATGGTAAACTAGACAATAAATAGAACTTGATACACATGAAAGGTGGTGATTTTCAGTACATCAGAGTCAATGTAGCTGGCATCAGAGAAAACCATCAAATTCAGAAATAGGCAATGTTTGGGACTGTGAGCAGAAAGGTGGTAATCTGGGCCTTAAGCCTTAAACCTGGATTAAATTGCAAGGCTTGGGTCCTTAATAAGAGACTAGCAAGAGAAAAGAAAAGCCTCAGCTTTGGAAAGATTGATTTACCAGGCAGGTGATTAGGACAGAGAGTTTATGCTTATTCATCACCCACAGCGACTAACAAAATGCTTGAACCATAATAGGAGGTCGAAAAGTTTTTGTGGAAGAGATTGGAGAGGGAATAATTGAGTTAAAGAATGATTAAGTAAAAGAGAAATTAAAAGCAGAGCATATGTGTTATACAAATCCATTTACGTGAAATGTCCAGAATGGACAAATTCATTGAAGCAGAATAGAGATTTGTGGTTGCCAGGTGCAAGGTAGAAATGGGGAGTGACTGCTAATCGACACAAGGTTTCTTTGTGGAGAATGAAATATTCTCAAATGAGATGGTGGTGATGGTTGCACAGTTTTGAAAATATACTGAAAATGACTGAATTGTATACTTTTAAAGGATGAATTTTATGGTATGTGAATTATATCTCAATAAAAATAATTACATTTTCTTTTAAAAGCTGAATGTGTGAATGTCAAGCAAGGTATTTGAGAATAAGCATTTCCTAAGCTAAAACACATTGAGAGTCTCATACAATGAAATTTACCAAGACAAAATGAGACTAGAGCAGTCTGACCACTGCCCTACCTGCCCCTGCATGCAGGTTTCATTATACCAATATGTTAATGGCAACCAGGCCCCTAGGAAGTTTGTACCAAGCTGAACCAGATGCATTATTGTTTCTAAGATAATGTTTCCAAAATGGTTATTCTGCTAAAAGCATATAAGCGCAGTATAAGGAGAAATAGGCTCTAGAACCCACCTCTCACTCAGGCTCTTTATGTGTAAACTGAAGAAAATAGTAACTGTCAAACCATTCTCCCAGGAGTTTTGTGAAGATTAATGAAGGTAACTCCTGGGGAAATGCTTTGTTAATTTTAAAACACAAAGAATCAAAGTTGTTGTTTGTAGGAGATAGACAAAAAGAGCATCACCTAAGAAGAATGTTGTGCTTTGCTGAGCTCTCTGGGATCACAGGACTGGAGGAAGAGGAGTAGGAAAGTCTCTCTAGGCCCACTCCAAAGTGAGTGTGCAGTTAGGGTCCTGAGTGCAGACAGACAGCCATGCCTAGGGCCAGAGGGCCGCAGCCAGCTTCCTGGGTCTTCCTGGGATAGAGCCCTTTTACGAGCCTCCCTTGTTATTACCACCTATTCCTTTTTGTGCTACTGCCAAAACACCACCATTAATCTTTCGCACTCCCTGAAGGCAAAACACGGGTAATTGGATTTATCTGGTTTTAGAATTTGTTAGGTTCCGTTACAAAATAAATAAATAACTGACCTCAAAAGAGAGGAAAGCCTTCTCAGCCCTGTGCTGTCATGTCTCCGGCCCACACCTCAGGAGCCTGGCACAGCCTGTCCTCATTAATCTCAGCTATCTTTCCCCAGCACCTTTTCCCTCCTGTCTTCTTGCTAGTTTCTTGGTTCACCCTGAATTGATTTAAGAAGTTTTACTACTCAGACCCATCCAACTCTAGAAGCTTCCCACTGTGTATTATTTTTCCTAAGGTTTTCTGGTTCTCTTCTCACTACGACTTGGTTGTCTTGCTCTCTCTTTCCATCACTTTTTTTTCTTTCTCCTGTCTCCTTCCTTCTACAGTGCCTGTATTTTTTCCCCCTCCTTGATTGTAGTGTGCGGGGCTGTTTAAAACTTTATCAGCCTTGATTCTTTCTGTTTTTTATCCCCATTTCTTTTTAGCTTTTGTTTCCTAAACAAGTTTTGATTCAGAAGTCATGGATGACCATATAAAGAAAGCAAGCCTCAGTGTTTTCATCAAGGTTTGACTATCAAAGTAAGCAGACACACATTTTTCAGTTTATCCCTTCAATCCACATATGCTAAATTCTGTAGAGATCACCTATTGAGAGATCTGCCCAAGCCACACCTACCATTCTCTGAGAATTCTGCCCACCTCCACCGTCCCTCCAGCCACATCTGTAAACAACGTTTATTTCTCAGGGGCCTGTGTATATTATGATTTGCCAACCCAACAGCAACTGCTCATCAATACCTTGTTGATGGACATCGTGTCACACTATAAGTGCTGAAAATGCCAGAAACCACTTTTCCAGTCCATTTTTCCAATTAAGGCCTGAACATATAAATGCAATCCTGGTCAATGACACCACAAGGAATTCTGCTAGGAGAGAGTGTCTGAAAAATTTTTTCAAGAGAGACACCACAAGCCTTTCATGACTACTTTTAGATTTTATTCTATGAGAATGTGATGCCTGGAGATGTTGCATCCATGTTATAACCATAAAAGATCTCAGTACTTTAGTTCATGGAAACCAACCCTGAAATTACCTCCCTCTAGCATCCTTATTAAGTGAGATTATAAATATTACCATTATTTATATCACTTTTAAAGTTATGTTTTATTGCTTGGAGCTAAAAGCGTCCTGATACATTTTTTTTTCCCTGACCACGGCTGGATTACACTGATAGAAACTAAACACAAGCTGGGAAGGTCAGATTTTATCTCCTATATAATTGGAAATGAGAAAAGAGATGTTAGACAATCTGTGGAGACTACCTTGAACTGAGAAACCGAAAATTCAGAAAATGTAGAATGACCATCTTATTCATTATGGAAACAGATGCTGATAGGTAAAGAGACAAAGAAATCAGACATTCAGGAAAAGTAAGACTAAGAGACCATGTGACCATGTGGAAAGAGGCAGATGACAAAGTGGCTGCCTAGTTTCACTCTTGTCAAAGCCAAAATTCTCCACTTTTCTTGGGTTCCCTAGTCCTTATAACACAGACTACTTTTTTTTTTTAATAGTTGAGTGAGGAACTCCTAGTCACAGCAATTAGATAAGAAAAAGAAATAAAAGGCATGTAAATTGGAAAGAAAAAAGTAAAACTGTCATTATTTGCAGATGAGATGAACTATATAAGTAGAACCCTGAAGATTCCACCAAATAACTGCTACAACTAATAAATAAACTTAGTAAAGTAACAGAATACAAAATTAATATTTATTAATTGGTTGCATTTTTATATACCAACAACAAACTATCAGAGAGGTAAATTAAGAAAATTCCATTTATAATCACATCACAAAATAAAATACTTAGAAATAAATTTAACCAAGGAGGTTAAAGACTTGTACTCAGAAAATTATAAGTCACTGAAGAAAAAAAATTGTAGAAGATATTAAAAAAATGGAAGCATATACTGTGCTCATGAATAGGAAGAATTAACATCATAAAAATGTCCATATTACTCAAAGCAATCTATAGATTTAATTCAATCCCTATTAAAATATCAATGGCATTTTTCACAGAACTAAAACAAATAATCTTAAAACATATATAGAACCACAAAAAAAAAACAAATAGAATAATCATGAGGAAGACAAACAGTGTTGGACGTATCATGCTACCTGATATCAAACTATACTACAAGGCTATGGTAATCAAAACAACATGGTATTAGCATAAAAACAGAAATATAGATTAATGGAAAAGAATAGAGACCCCAGAAATAAACCCAAGCCTAAATGGTCATTTAATCTATGACAAAGGAAGCAAGAATATACAACTGGATAAAGACAGTTTATTCAATAAATAGTGCTAAAAAAACTGAACAGAAACATGCAAAAAAAATTAAACTGGACCATCTTCTCACACACATATACAAGAATGAACTCAAAATAAATTAAAGACCTAAATGTAAGACCTGAAACCATAAAACTTCTAAAAGAAAACATAGGCAGTGAATTCTCTGATGTTGCTCTTAGTTATATATACACATAACTCCTCAGCAAGAGAAACAAAATAAAAAATAAACAAGTGGGACTACACCAAACTAAAAATTTTTGCATAGTAAAAGAAATCATTAACAAAACAGAAAGGCAATCTACTGATTGGGAGAAGATATTCACCAATGATACACCCAATAAGAGGTTAATATCCAAAATTTATAAAGAACTCATATAACTTAAAACCAAAAACAAACAAATAATCCAATTAAAAAATGAAGACCTTAATAGAAATGTCTCCAAATAGTACATATAGATGGCAAACAGACATAAAAAGATGCTCGATGCCACTAATCATCAGAGAAATGCAGAATGACTATCATCAATAAATCAACAAACAACAAGTGTTGGTGAAGATGGAAACCCTTGTACTTTGTCGATCAGACTGCAAATTGGTGCAGCCACTATAGAAAACAATATAGTTTCCAAAAAAAATTTAAAAATATAACTACCTTATGACTCAGAAATTCCACTCCTGGATATTGATCTGAAGAAATCCAAAACACGAATTCAAAAAGACATATGCAGCCCTATGTTCATTGCAGTGTAATTTATAAGAGCCAAGATTTGGAAGCAACCTAAGAGTGTCTTTTGATAGATGACTGGATAAAGAAGTAGTGGTATATAGATACAATGGAATATTACTCAGACATTAAAGAGAATGAAATCTTACCATTTGTGCAACATAGATAGACTTAGAAGGTATTATGCTAACTGAAATAAGTCAAACAGAGAACGATAAATACCATATGATTTCACTTACATGTGGAATTGAAAGAACAAAGTATATGAATAAGCAAAACAGAAACAGACTAATAGAGAACAAACTGATGATTGCTGTATGGAAGAAGGGTTAGGGGGCTGAGTGAAAAAGGTGAAGATGATGAAGTACAAGTCAGCAGGTACAAACTAGTCATGGAGATGTAAAGTACAGCATAGGAAATGTACTCAATAATATTTTAATTACTATGTATGTTAGGTGGGTACTAGACTTATTGGGGAAATCACTTTATAAATTATATAAACGTCTAACTACTATTCTGTACACCTAAAATTAAATAATATTGAATGTCAATTGTATTTGGAAAATTAAAAAAATAAAAATAATAATAATTAGTCTGAGTAGGATTTTGTAAGATTTAACAAAAGACCAAGAAAAAACATATGTTGTACTCAGAAATATAGATACAGAGATAAATGAGATATTTTCCCTATTTCCTAAGAACTCAAGTCTTGTGACTGAGAAACATATCTAAATACTCTTGGGGAAATTGACAGGTATGTCACAGTTAGCAGTACAGAAGTGATGGAAGAATGAAAAGAGGTACAGTTTATTCCCACTATATGTTCTACAGGAAACACTAAGAAGGTCAAATGTAATATTTAAACAATGATACCTAGAACTAGTTTTGGTTGTATGAGAATCAGAATCTTAGGCATATGTCTCAATATTCCTAATTCTGTATGTCTGTGGCTGAGCATAGAAATCTGCATTCTAAAAAAATCTTCCTAGGTCATTATGATGGCCAACCAGGCTTGGAAATCTTGGAAATCATTGATATAAAGAATACCAAGGAAAATCAGAAAAGATTAACAAGTGAAGTAACATTTGAGAGAGGCCTGAAAGATAAATAAGACATGACATGTATACAAAGAGGTTAGAAAATAACTTTTCAGGAAGAGAATGAGCAAATTGTAAATCAGTACACAATTAAAAGTTGCTTATGTTCATCATTATTGCCACCTTTGTTATGATCACAAATATATATATATGATTGTACCTACTTATATAATCGAGAAGGAGATGAGGACAGAGAGATAGATGCAATCTACCTGCCTCTTGTCAAGCAGACAGTGCTAATATGCATCATTTGCAGAGCATCTTAGGAGGTATTTTAGATAAGTAAATTGAAATAATATTCCTGCCTTCAAGAAACAAACATCTGAGAATAAAAAAAAAAAAGTGAGTGTGTGTGTGTGTGTGTGTGTGTGTGCATAAATACTGGTGAATGGAGGGAGGTGCAGAATGATCAGAGCAGTGTGAGTTAAACCAAGCTTCCCATGAGCCCTTGTTCATGATTCAACTCTCTAAAGACCTACTTTTAATATTTTTTGTAAGTCAGGTCAACTGAAGACAAATAACTTCAATTTTTGTTTGTTTGGAAACTTTTGTATCTAGGTCAGTGATCCTTTTATTTCAAAACTTTAAATATTTCATTCCACTCTCTTTTTGCTTGGATGGTTTCTAAAGATAAGTCTGATCTCATTCTTATCCTTGCTCCTCTACAAATAATTCCCCCCTTTCTGGCTCCTTTCAGAATTTTCTTTTTTTTTTGCTTTTGAACTTCCTTAATTTTAATGTCATATGCCTAGGTAAAGAATGTTTTGTTTTGTTTTTTGTTTTTTGAAGTTTTGTGTGCATTTACTTTCTTGGTGTCTCATGAGCTTCCTGGATTTGTGGTTTGGTGCCTCACATTAATCTTGAAAAATTCTCAGTCATTATTGTTTCAAATATTTCTCAAATATTTTTTCTACTCCTTTCTCTAACTTCTGGTACTCCCATTACATATATGCTATAACTTTTGTAATTATCACAGTTATTGAATATTAACTTCCTGGGTTTTTTTTCGGACTTCTTTTCTTTTCCACTTCGAGAAGTTTCTATTAACATGTCTTCAAGCTTACTGACTCTTTCCTCTTCAATGTCCAGTCTATTAATGAACTCAAATATCAAAAGCATTCTTTATTTCTACAACAATTTTTATAGCATTTCTTTTTTAATTCTATCTTAGAATTTCTGTTTCTCTGCTTACATTACACATATATTCTTCCATATTGTCCATTTTTTCCATTAAAACTCTTTATCATAGTTATTTTGAATTTATGGTTGGATATTTCTAACATCCCAGCCATGACTGAGTCTGGTTCTGACTCAGTCTTTCACTTTCGCTTTGTCTTTCACTTTAAGCTGCGTTTCTTGCCATTTGACTAGAGGGACTGTAGTTGGGTACTCCCTTTCTGCTACATGAAAAACTGGTGTGTTGGAGTTGGGTATTTCCCTCCCCCAATATAGTTATGCTCTTGAAAAATAGTTTCCAGTGAAGATAGGCTTCTGCTAAGGAGAATAGAATGCTCTGGGTGTATATCAAAATGGTTACCTTCCTACTGCCAATTCTCCTATTTTCATCCTGAGGACCCACTGTAGCTCCTGGAGGTAAACTCACAAAAGTGTGAGGATGCCACCATGGCTCTGCTTCTTAGAGATAGTTTTCAAATTAGTCCACACTCAGTCTACAGAAATCAGTCAATTAATTGCCCTTTAATTATTCCTATAAGAACATGACTAGAATGATGGCTTCTGTTCAGAATAAATACCGATTCTCTATACCCGCCTCTCTAGTTTTCAGGGTGACAGTTTATCCTGTGGACTCAATTCTCTGATGTATTATAAGGTTTCTAATCATATTCCAAGCATCAAATGAGTAATTCCAGGAGTGAGAATATAGCCAACTGTCTTTGTCAATTCATTTACTTTATTATTCTTCAGAGCACACATCACTGTATAATGTTATATTGTTTTAATGAGTTTATCATGTTTAATATTTGCCTTTCTGCCCTTGAATAAAAGATCTATGATGTCAGAAGCTTGATCTATTTTCTTCGTGTAACCTTAGCTCCTATATCACTGCCTGGAAAATAGTACATGACATATAATGTTTAATAGATATTTGTTGAATGATTTATAGTACAGCATGTCAATCACTCATGGTCTACAAGAAGACAGATGAATAGCCAATGTAAAAAGCACATGAAAAGACATCTAATATTATTAATCCTCATGAAAATGCAAATTAAAATTTGCAAAAAGAAGTGAAAAAAAGTTTATACATTCATAAAAATTGCTAATATTAACAATTAAAAATATGGGTCAGTGGAGCAGCTGAAAAAAATTCCTCCTTAGACAAAAAAGATGTACACTAAAGTCTTAATTGTAACTTTATTCATAGAAGCCAAAAAATTAGAAATAAATGTAGTATATATGTACAATGAGATACTTTTGAGCGATCAAAAGGAATGAGCTATAAGAAATAATATACATAAATATCAAATATATTATGCTAAAGAAAATAAATCAAAGATAAAAGAGCATTGTGTGATGTAGTATTATTCTATTTATATGAAATTCTAAAACAGACAAAACTAATCAATGGTATCAGAAACGGGATTGATCTCTCCCTAGACTGATGGAAAGAAATAATAAAGATGGATCAATGAAGTAGAGAATAGGAATTAAAAAAACAATAGAGAAAATAAAAAAAAAAAACAAGACTCAGTTCTTTGAAAATAATAACAAAAGTAAAAAACCTTTAGCTATGCTAAGGGGAAAAAAAGACTCAAATAGCTAAAATTAAAAATGAAAGAAACACGAAAAACAATTTTACAGATATAAGGATTATAACAGAGTACTATGAACAATTGCAAGTCAATAAATTAGATAAACTAGATGAAATTTATAAATTCCTAAAAACACACAACCTAAGAACTGAATCATGAAGAAACAGAAAATCTGAACAGATGTTTAACTAATAAGGAAATTAAACCAGTAATCAAAAATCTCTTAACAAAAAAAGCCCAAGACCAGATGATTTCACTAGTAGAGTCTAACAAGCACTTAAAGACATATTAACAACAGTCTTCTTCAAACTCTTCCAAAAAATTTTTGAGGAGGAAACACTTCAAACTCATTCTGAGAGTCAGAATTATCCTAATATCGAAGCCACACAAAGACACTACAATACAAGAAAACTGTATACCAATATCCTTTATGATCATTGATGTAAAAATCCACAATAATTTACAGCAAATTGAACTCAACAGGATATTCAAAAATTATATACCATGAAAATATAAAATTTATTTTTGGAATATAAAGATAGTTCAACACAAATCAATCAATGTAATATATCATGTTAGGAGAATAAAAAAAATCATCTAATTGATGAAAAGAAAGCATTTAATAAAATTAAATATGCTTACATGATAAAAACACTCAACAAATTTAAAATTGAATAAAACTACATCAGCATAATAATGGTCAAATATGAAATACCCAAAGCTAACATTATACTCAATGAATATTTTCATCTAACAGCAAGAACAAGGCAAGGATGCCTGCTTTCATTGCTTCTATTCAACATAGTACTGAAAATTCTAGACAGAGCAATTACATGAGAAAAAGCTCTCAAAGAAATCCAAATTTGAAAAGAAAAAGTAAAATTACCTCTTTTTGCAGGTGACATAAACTTATATGCAGGAAATCCTAAAAATTCCACAAATCAATTGTTAGAACTAATAAATAAATTCAGCAAAGTTACAAAATACAAAATTAACACATAAAATCAGTTATATTTCTATGCACTAACAAAGACAACTCAAAAAAGAAATTGAGAAAACAATTCTATATATAATAACATTAAAAACAAATACCTAGAAATTAACTTAAGCAAGGTGGTGAAAGATCTGTACATTGAAAACTACAAAATATTGCTGTAGGAAATTGAAAAAGACAAAAATTAATGGAAAGCCATCTGTGTTTATAGATTGTAAGACTTAATATTGTTAAGATGTCAGTATTACTTAAAGTGAACCATAGAATCAAGGCAATCTCTATTAACACTCCAAAAATTTTTTTCTGCAGAAATAGAAAACTCCATCTTAAATTTTATATGAAATCTCAAGTGTTCTTGAGTAGCTACAAAAATTTTGAAAAAGAATAGAGTTGAAGGCCTTACATATCCTAATTTCAAAACTCACTACAAAGTTATAGTAATCAAAAGAGTATGGCAGTGATAATGAAGACAGACACATAGAACAATGAAATAGAATAGAGAACCCAGAAACAAACCCATGCATATCTGTTCAAATAATTTTCAGCTAGGTGTGAAGACTATTCAGTGGGGGGAAAATAGTCTTTTCAACAAATGGCGCTAGAAAAATTGCATATCAACACGCAAAATTAATTAATTAATTAATTAATTAATTAAGTTCTAGCCTTACCTTATACCATATATTAAAAATTAACTCAAAATGGACCAAAGAACTAAACATAAAAGCTAAAATTATAAAACTTTTTAAAGAAATATACAATAAATCTTCAAGACATTGGATTTGGCAGTGATTTCTTGCATATGACATCAAAAGCACAAGCTGTAAAAGAGAAAAATAAATAAATTGGACTACCTCAATATTAAAAAGTTTTGTGCACCAACTATCAACGGAGTGAAAAGGTAATCCACAAATGAGATAAAATATAAAAATTATATATTAATAAAAGATTAATATTCAGAATATGTAAAAAATTTCTACAACTCAACAACCAATAACTAACAACTGATTAAAAAATGGGCAATTAATTTGATTAGGCACTTCTCTAACAAATATATATAAATGGTCAAAAATCACATCAACATCACTAATCATTAGGAAAATGGAAATTAAAACTATAATGTACCACTTCACAGCCATTAAAATAGTTATTATCAAAAAAAGAGAGAGAGAGAGAAAGTTTCACACAAACATGTCTGAGAGATCTGCACATTGAGATATCCAATATATCTCATATATATCCAATGTATCCCGGCACAAACGGGATACTGGACGAGGGGAAGGGTTGAGATAGAAACCACAGTCTGGCACTCACCATGGCCCCAGCAGATGTGACAACAGTAAAGGGTAAGGGTGCAACCCCAATAGCCTGACCTGAAGAGTGGAGACAGCAATCCATCTTGAGTGACTGGTATACATTAAGGCCAAACCCAGGATCAGAGACAGGGGAGAGGACAGAGGGTGGCAATGATCACCAGCCACCATCACTAGAATAACAAAGTCACAGAGGTGGAAATATGACCCTGCAATCACCTTTCTGTGGCAGTCTGGTATTGCAACTCTTACTCACCTGATTGCAAACAGGCAGCAGCAACATTTCAGCCTTGGTGGTCTACACTCACTACAGTTAAACACACTGGAAGAAACAAAGCCATTGATGCAAGAGCCATTTTCTCCCCGCACATGCCTCCCAACCCATCATGGCAGAGCCTGGTAGAGGTTGCTATAATGGAGTACAGAAAGTACCACTGGATAGGAAGCTTCCAGTTATAGGAAAGCAGCAACAGGAACACACAGGCCAGGAGCCCCATCACCTGCCTCAGCTCACCATAGGGTGGAGACTAATCCCCTGAGACTGAAGCGTCTGGGTAATAAAAGGGATTCCACTTCCTCAGGGAATATGAGGTATTTCCTATGGCTGAGAAAACAGTCCCATAGAGATCACAGAAGTCTCAGCAGTACAGGTAAGAAAAAAAAAAACAAAATATTGAGCTATTGCAGCACATTCTGGGAAATCAAAAAAGTTTTCTAAACAAATAAAAAAAATCAAGCACTCAAAAAAAAGGAAAGAAAAATTTTTTTAAAAAGAGAAAAATTATTCCGTCAAATTTCCGGGCAGACAGAGAAATAATCTATCAAATACCATGAATGAATAACAAAAAAGTACAGGAAGAACATGAAAAATTTCTAGACAATAAAATTAAAGACATGGAAGACTGGATTTAAATTACAGAGAATTTAAGACTGCAGTTCTTAAAATTTTCAATAAGATACAATAAAGCTCAGAAAAGCAGTTAAATGGGGTTAGAAATAAAATCAACAAACAAAAGGAGTACTTTACAAAGAGATTAAAAATGTAAAAGGAACCAAACAAATTCTGGAGCTAAAGAACTCAATAAATGAGATAAAAAATTAACTAGCAAGATTAGAAAACAGAACAGACTAGATTGAGGAAAAAAATAATAATGACTAAAAGATAGAAATTTAGAAACAACTCAGGTGGAAGACAGAGAATCAAGAGTATATATAAAAAAGAACTTTATGAGAAGTGTCTGACTTCATTAGAAAGAGCAATATAAGTATAATGGGTATACTTGAAGGAGAGAAGAGGAAGAAAGAAACAGAAAGTTTATTTAAACAAAGAATCATTGAGAACTACTCAAATCTATGAAAAGAACTAGAATCTCAACTCCAAGAAGCTAATAGAACACTTAATTATTTCAATCTATAAAGACCTTATTTCTCTAAGGTACATTATATTAAAGCTGTCAAAAATAATGAGAAAGAAAGAATTCTCAAGGCAGCTAGAGAAAAGGAGACTGTAACCTACTAAGGAAATCCCATTAGACTATCATTGGAATTTTAAACAAAAACTTTACAAACTAGAAAAATAAAATCAAATATTCAAAATATTGAAAAGGAGAAATTACCATCTAAGAATAATATATCTAGCAAAGTTATCTTTTAGATATAAAGGAGAAATAAAGGTTTTTCCAGACAAACAGAAGTTTAGGGAATTTACCACTGCAAGACCTACTATAAAAAAATGCTGAAAGGTATTTTTCTTCCTGAAACAAAAAGGCAAAAAGATACAAAACTATAAGATGATTAACTAACAGACTAAACAGGAAATTCCAACTCTTATTCAGAATGGAGTATTGAACACTTAAATATAACATAAAAGCAGTTTTTTAAAAAGACAGTTACTACAATTTGAAAATCAATGTGCAGCATAAAAGGGGGAAGGAGAAAGAACTGAACTTGCACAGATGAATGGAAATAGGATTCAATCAGAATAAAAAGGAGTATTGTAGATATGAATTTTTTAATTGTAACCACACAAAAAAAATTTAAAACTGAAACACATAACATAAAAAAGAAGAAATGGAGTATAAAAAGCATAGTATACCAGCAAACTCAAATAACAGACAGAAACTCAAGCAAAAAGAAACAATGGAGACATAGAGCTACCAGAAAACAAAAGAAAAAACAGCTATTGGAAGTTCTCATGTATCAATAAGCACTCTAAATATAAATGAATTGACTTCACTCAAGATAGAGTAATGTCATGAATGAAAAAACAAAACCTATTTTTTGCCTCCAGGAAACCCATCTCAGCTGTAAAAACAAACATAGACTTAAAGTGAAGGGGTAGAAGATGATACTCCAAGCAAATGGCATTTAGAGAAAAGTGGGTGTAGCAATACTTATATCAAACAGAATCGATTTCAAGATTTTAAAAAAAGGTAACGAGAGACAGAGATGGACACTTTGTAGTGATAAAGAAAACAATACATCAAGAAGACATAAGACTTATTAATATATTTGCACCCAACCTGGGAGCACCAAAATATATAAAGCAACTACTATGAAACTAAAGGGAGAAACTAACAAAAATACAATTATATTAGGAAACTTAAATGCCCCATTGACAGTAATGGATAGATCATCCAAACAGAAGATCAATAAGAAAATACTGGCTTTAAATAACATATTAGTCCAAAATGGGCATAATCTGCATTTACTAAGCTTTCATCCCAAAACATCAAAATATACATTCTTCTCTAATGCACATAGAACATTTTCAAGGATAGATCATACACTGATTAAAAACTAGTCTCAACTAATTGAAGAAAATTAAAATCATACAAAACATATTTTTTGACCACAGTGCTTTGACACTGGAAATCAACTGCAAAAAGATGAGAAAATTGCAACAATGTGGAGTTTAAGCAACATGATACTGAACAACAACTGGGTCAAAGAAGAAACGAAAGAGATTAAAGGATATATAGAGAAAAATGAGAATGACAGTGAAACATCAAAATTTGGGGAATTCAGCAAAAATAATAACAGAAGTTTATGGCATTACAGTCCCACCTCAAGAGACAGAAAAATCTCAAATAAACAACATAATAATTCACCTTAAAGAACTATAAAAAGAAAACAGAGTTTAAAGTCAGTAGAAAAAAGGAAATAATAATAACAAAATAGAGCAGAATTAAACACAATAATGAAAATTGAAAGAAAAATTACTGCAACAAAGAACTAGCTGTTAAAAAGATAAATAAAATCAACGAACCCCCAACTAGACTCACTAAGACAAAAAGAGAAGACTCAAACAAAATCAGAAATGAAAGAGAATTTACAATGAGAACTACAGAAATACAAAGAATTATACAAAAATACTATGGAAGGCTATAAGTCACCAAATTCAATAACCTAGAAGAAATAGACAAATTATTAGAAAGATATAACTTTCCTATACTGAATCATGAAGAATTAGAAAATCTAAACAGACAGATCATCAGTAAGGAGATTGAAACATTCATTAAAAATCTGCAAAAAGACAAAAGTGCAGGACCAGAGGGCTTCACTAGTGAAATCTACCAAACATTTAAAGAGTTAATACTCTTCTTTCTTAAACTCTTTCAAAAAGTTGAAGAAGAGGCAATACTTCCTAACTTATTTTATAAGGCAAACGTTACCTTAACACTAGACCCTGGCAAGAACAACACGTAACAATAAAATTACAGACCAATATCTCTGATGAATATAGTTGCAAAAATCCTAAGCGTAACACTAGCAAATCAAATACAATACATTAAAAAGGTAAAATACATCATGACCAAATGGGGTTAATTCCAGGACAGTTCAACATATGCAAATTGATCAATGTGATATACCACATTAACAAAATAAAGGATGAAAATCATATGATCATATCAATAAATGCAAAAAAAAGCATTTGATGAGAAACAACATCAATTTTTGATTAACACAATTAATCAACTGGTTATAGAAGGAAAGTACCTCAACATAATAAAAGCTCTCTGTGATGAACCCTTAGCTAGTAACATACTTCACAGTGAAAAACTGAAAGCATTTCTTCTAACATCAGGAACAATGTAAGGATGCCTACTGCCACAACTGTTAGTACTGGAAGTCCCAGCCAGGCAATAAGGCAAGAGTAAGAAATAAAAGGCATCCAAACTGAGAATGAAGACATCAAATTGTCACTTTTTGCAGATGATATGATCGTATATAGAGAAAACCCTAAAGAAGCACCCCTAAAAAATAATTAGAAACAATAAAAAAATACAGTAATGTTTCAGGATATAAAATTGATATACAAAAACTGGTTGTAATCCTGTATACTAATAATGAAATTGTTAGAAAAAGAAATGAAAAAGATAATTTATTTGCAACTGCAACAAAAAGAATAAAATATCTAAAAATAAACTTAACAAAAGAAGTTTTTTGAAAACTACAAGACATTGTTGAAAGAGAGCAAAGAAGACACAAATCTGTGTTAATGGATTGGAAGAACACAGTTAAAATGGCTATATTATCTAAAGCAATATACAGATTTAATGCAATCTCCATCAAAATCCCAATGGCATTTTTTAAATAAATAGAACAACAGCAAAAAATCATCAAATTTGAATGGTATCACAAAAGTCCCTGAATACCCAAGCAATCCTGAGAAAAAAAAAGAACAAAGCCAGAGGCATCACATTCCCTGACTTTAAATAATCAATAGCATGGTATTGGCAGAAAAAAAGACACACAGACCAATAGAACAGAATTGAGAACCCAGAAATAAGCCCACATGCATATGGGCAACTAATTTCTACAAAGAAGCCAAAGTCATTCAATAGGGAAAAGAAAGCCTCTTCAACATATGATGTTGGGAGAATTGGAAAGCCACATGCAAAAGAATAAAGTTAGACTGCTATTTGGTACCACACACAAATATTAACTTAAAATGGATCAAAGACTTAAACATATGACCTGAAACAATAATTTAAAAAAAAAAAGGAAAACATAGATAGTAAATCTTGGTCCCAGAGAGGCTTTTATGAACTTGACCCCATGGGCAAGGGAAGTAAAAGCAAAAGTAAATTAATGGTACTATATGAAACTAAGAAGCTTCTGCATAGCAAAAGAAACCATCAACAAAACAAAAAGGCAAACAACCGAGTAGGAGAAGATATTTACAAACAATACTTCGGAAAAGGGGCTAATATCTAAAATGTATAAAAACTCATACAACTCATCAACATCAACTATAAAATCAGTCCTATTAAAAAAAACAAGTGGAGTATTTGAACACACACTCATTTCAATAAGACATACAAATGGCCAAGAGATATATGAAAAGATGCTCAACTTCACTAGAGATAAGGGAAATGAAAATCAAAACCACAATGAGATACCACCTCACACCTGTTAGAATGACTATTATCAATAAGACAAGAAATAACAAGTGTTGGAGAGGATGTGGAGAAAAAGTAACCCTCATATATTGCTGGTGGGAATGTAAACTGATACAACCACTGTGGAAAACAGTATAGAGGTTCCTCAAAAATCTAGAATAGAGTTACCTAATTATCTATCCAGCAATCTCTCTTCTGTGTATCTATCCAAATACATATTTGAAAATATATATTTGCAAAGATTATGTACTCCTATGTTCACTGCAGCATTATTTATAGTAGCCAAGATATGAAAACTAGTTAAATGTCCTTCAGTGGATGATTTTAAAAAGATGAAGTTTTACATGTATACAGTAGAATATTACTCAGCTATGAGAAAGAATAAAATACTGTCATTTCTGACAACATGGATAATCTTGAGAGTATCGTGCTAAGCGAAATGGGTCAGATGGAAAAGGACAAGAACCATTTGATTTCAATCATTTGTGGAATGTAAAACAGAAAGCAACAAATGAACAAACAAAATAAACAAACTCATAGACACAGACACCAGTATGAAAGTTACCAGAAGGGAAGGCAGTTGGAGTTTTGATGAAGAGAGTAAAGGTCAAATACACTGTGATCAAGGGAAACTACACTATGGATAGTGAGCACACAATACAATACACAGGTCATATATTATAGAATTTAATACTTGAAACTATGTAATGTTATTAACCAAAATCACCCCAATAAATTTAATTTAAAAAAATAAAATAACAAGTGTGGGTGAAGATGTAAAGAAACTGTAACCTTTATGTATTGCTGGAGCAAATATAAAATGGTGCAGTCACGATAAAAAATGTTATGATGGTTCCTAAAAAATTAAAGAATTACCATATGATCCACAGCTAGGTATACACAAAAGAATTGAAAGCAGAAACTTGAAGAGATATTTGAACATCCATATTTACAACAGCATTATTTACAAAAGCCAAAAGGTGAAAGAGACCCAAGCGACCACCAACAAATGACTAGAAAAGTAAAATGTGATGTGCGCATTCAATGGAAGATTATTCAGCCTTTAAGAAGAAAAGAAATTCTGACACACACATGCTACAGCAACACTGATGAAATTTGAAGACATTCGGCTAAGTGAAATAAGACAGTCCCAAAAGGACAAATACTGTATGGTATCAATTATATGAGGTCCCTAGGCCAGTCAAATTCATAGAGGCAGAAAGTAGAAAGGTGTTTGCCAAGGCTGCTGGGAATGGAAATAGGGAGTTAATGTTTAATGGGGACATCATTTAGTTTGGAAAGATAAAAAGAGTTCTGGAGAGGGATAGTGGTGATTGCTTCACATAATATGAATGTATTTAAAATGCCATAGAACTGTCCACTTAAAAATAGCTAAAATGATAAATTTCATGTTAAGTGTATTTTACCACAATAAAAAAGGGGGACATGAAGGAACTCTTTGAAGGTGATAAACATGTTCTGTATCTTTTGTAGTAATGGCTACATGAGTGAATATAGATGTTCAAATTTGTGTACATGAACACTTAATATGCATTTTATTTTAAGGAAATGTTCTTCCCTCTTCTTTCTTCTTCTCCTTCTCTCTCCCTTTCTTCCTCCACTTTCTGATCTCTGGATTCTTTATTTTGCTAATATATTCACTAGATATGAATGTTTAGAGAGGAGAGTCTAGGAATAAATTCATCTTTATAATTTCCACACTGCCTAGAACAGTGCTTGGTATATAGTCAGTAGTCAATACAAGCTGCTTGTTTAAATTGTGAATTCAATAACTTATATTGAAAACAAATGATCTTTATTATGAGCTTCCTATATATCATAATTTAACATAAGCTCTTCCAAACTTAATGTCATGTATTCCTCCCCAACAACCCAGTGAAAAGTTAGTATATAATCCCTATTTTTTTTTAAATCGGGAAACTGAGACTTAGTCAACCACATACTGACAAGTCTTAGCCTCTTAGCCTCTTCATAAGATTATATTTTATCTTGTATTTTGCTAAGCACCCATTGACTATGCAATTGTAAAATGGAGCATGAAACCAAGAATATCCTATAAACTATTCCCACTGCATCAGGATACATGCTGCTGAGAATTATTCAGGGATGTCACAATGAAAGCCTATCACAGAAGCAGGTACATTTCAGGTCCATAAATCCCTTCACCCTGAGATCCCTGTGCAGTGTTAAGAGTCATTCATATTGGCTTTTCCATCCTCTAAAGTTTGCAGATATACCGACGGAATGTGCCGTCCTCTATTATGTAACCTTGACAAAAAGAGAGGAGGTAAGCATAACTCCCTTGAAACTGCTCTGAATCTCCCGGCTTTAAGAATATTGTGAAATTCACAAATACTGCAATTATAATGAGCAGGAGAACACAGGACAAGTTAAATACCAACTACCTTGGGAAAGATCATTATCCCAACTAGAATTCAAATGTCAGAGTCCTTAGTTGTAATTTCAGTGACTACCAATTGCTTCAAAATAGTTAAGCAAGTGTGTGTGTGTGTGTGTGTGTGTGTGTGTGTGTGTGTGTGTGTACGTGTGTGAGAGAGCGGGTGACAGAGAGATAATGATAGGGATAAGAATTCATCTTTTCAACAAACTTGAAGCACCTACTACATATTAGGTATTGCACTGGGCACATGTAACATGTGGATGAAGAGAGGATATTACTGTATTTAACAGAAGACATGAAAACAATGAAAACAACAATGGGAAGAGGAAGATTTATAAAGATAGCATAAGAAAGCATAGGATAGTACAAAGTAGAATACTTTATTCCACTTTATACATTATTTCCTTTTAACACAGGGAGCCTTATAGTCAAATATTTCAATGTAAGCATAGCTACTCCAATAAAACACTTCACTTATTCAGTTCCCTGTGTAACTGATGCTGGCTACTTCTTTTATGTATCATGGTGGGGATCCTATGTTGTGATGGCATCTATTGAATGAATCCCATCCAAGGTGGACAAATAGCTGACATGGCAATTCATATATCTAAAAATGACTGAGAATAGACAATTTAGTTGTAGAAGAGCAGGTCTGACTTGGCCTAAACCTTCACGTGCTGCCTGTACATGAGGTGGTCTCCAAAGTGGACTTCTGGGTGGATAGGCAAACAGTAAGAATTGAAAAGTCAATGAACCACTAGGCTGGGAGGAGTGAGGTCAAGGGTGGATGAAGAATCCTGGTAAAGAGGTCTCAGCAGGGCAAGGCAGTCCTCTCAATCACCTAAAGCCTGTTGTAGATCTAACAGAGAGTAAGAAATGGTGGACTAGGACTCAATGACAAGAAAGGGGATTTCCACCTGTGAGACAAGTAGAGACCAAGGGACAGAAAGAACAAGAACTCAAGCCCTAAGTTGTTTTTTGCCTTGATTTTATATGGGTGCTGGATCCCTGTGCATGCAGGGTCTTGTGACCTGGATAGTCAGGGATGGAGATGTTCATGCACCCAAAATGCACCAGATGGGACATAGTAATTCTTGTCTACCATTTCCTTCTTTCTTTCCTTCCTCCTTCCCTCCCTTCCTCTCTTCTTTTCTCTACCTTTGACTATTCAGTAATTTCATGTTAGGTTGCTCTCTCTCTCTCTCTCTCTCTCATGTAAATACTTTCCCCACCTTTTTAGTTCCTTTGTCTTCCTTCAACTCTTAGCTGACACCTTGGGAAAATCTCTCTCCTACTCATTTCTTTCCATTTTTGTCTTTCATTTCTTTTATCTGTATTCCTTTCTTTATTAATATTTAGAATAGAACCCCCAATCATCCAAAAAGTGGCAAATGTATACTTGAATCAAATAAAATGAAAGCTATGAATCTTAAAATTAAATTTAGCACAACAAAAACAACAATACAGATTTTAAAACTTTTGGAAGTATTCAAGAATATCTTTGAGAAAATGTTTCTGTATTATCTTTCTTTAATTATGACTGCTTTTCTTCAGCATTCACAATAAATAGAAAATTATCATTCTTTTTTTCTCTTTTGCATAATTACTTCTTCCACAACTTTGTTTTCTATTATTCTTCACTGGTAGTATATAGCATTTTAGGTAATTATGAATTAAATTATCTTCTGTAGGCTAGCCAGAAAACTTAACAACCACTTAAAACATTCTTTGTTCCTATTATGCAATAGAAACTTGGTTAATACCATAAATCTTTAGATCTACTGAAAATGTTTAATATTCAAAACTAATTTTTAAACATCTAATTGATCAGCACCTTTATGGGAAGCTAGGTCAAGTCCTTCAGCATTTCTTTGATTTAAGCAAAATGTACCATCTCCAGGGAAGAGGAGGCCAGAAGGGGTCACATTGTTTCCTCAAGGGTATGAATCAGCAGCAAGGTGAGAAGAAGATTTGTCTTTCTCTGTTTTTACAGCCTCAGTGGCTTAAATTAGAATATGAATATAAAGATGGGGAGAAGAAATTATGAAACAACATATATTTTAAGATTAAAAAAAAGTACTTTTTTATTCCATACTTCCATAGTAATCACTCATTTTCCTCATGGTTCTCCTGAAAATGCTCTGGCATTGGCATTCTTCTCAACAAATTACTTTCTTGCTTTGTCTTGGTTTGCAGTGTCCTTGGAGATGCTGTGTGTGCAGTGAGAGGCGGTGCAACAGGAGAGAACAACCTTTAGGATAGGTTCAAAGCTAAGAGCACCAATGATTTTCATTGAACCCTCCTGTGGCATTCACTCTTTGCATTGTTTGCAGCATGATAAGACAGAGTGAACCACGGGTAATAAAGTGTGTTTGTTTTAAAAGGCCCCCTTCCCTTGCACATTTTATTAAAAGGTCTGTAGTAAGATCCTGTAGAGAGAGTGACACAAGGCTCAAACTCTTTCTTTCTTTAATTTTCTTTATCAAGGAAATGACACACAAATCAAGAGTAAGTGTTGAGCTGCAGAGACATCACATCTTGAATTCTCACTTCTTAAAAAAGATACACCAGGGTACAAGAAGCTCCAGGAAGGTGTCACTTACTGGGAGGTGGGAGGGGACTGAGAAGGCAGCCTTCCCCCACCTCCAACACCCACCCCATGCAAACTTTCTCTCAAATTCAACTAAATCCCACATTAGCAAAAGCATCTTCTTGCAGGGCAAAAAATAAACAGATAAACAAACCTGAAATAATCTGGCGCTATTTTGTATGGATTAAAAATTTATAATCAAGAAAGGTTAACATTTAGTTCCTAACTTAATAGGCAATGCAATTTCTAGACCATAATTCCTTCATTTTATGATTGTGAACACTGTTTTCTGTTAATAAGTAATTTAATAACTCCTCCTTTGCACAGGTCAAGTAGGACCTATTTGGCTTCTCCTCTCTGCATCACACTGCTGGACCCCATCAGATTTGCACCCCACATTGGCCGGTGCTGCTCTCCTCCCTGGCCCCTTCAAGCCAGGTACACAGAAAAAAAAAATAATAAGGCACAGTCCTTTTTTGGAAGCTGAAAGGAAGGAAAATGAGAACGACAGGACTAAGCTGAACCCAAGGGCCAAGTTTACTTAAAGACCAAAAATGAACAAAAGGGCTTAGATAAGAGCTGCTGAGTTTTCAAGAGAAATTCAGAAAGCCAGGAAGCATATGTCTTGAATGCTTTACAACTTCTTCTCCCATCCCCAGCTTTGACTTGTGGTGTATGGCGTGTGGCATGTGTTGTGGGGGAGGCAGACACATTCCTACTCTTCAGTGACATTAGAGAGTCAGAGTGCAGCCAGCCCTGCTCTTCCAGGCCTGCTGAATCCTGCAGCTGCACCTCAATCCTGACACAGCAGCTTCTCAGGCAGAATGGCCGGGCATCCTGTCTGCCCCTACTGCTTCCTTACCTTGTGCATCTCCTCGTGTCTACAGCAAGGCAAACCTCCACAGAAACAACCTCACTCCCACATATATTGCTCTCATGGTCCAAGAAGATTCCTCTCAACTCTGCTGCCCTGCTCAGTGTCTTGTCCTCAGGGACAGTAAAGTCTTTTGCATAGTTTCAGATCAGATTGCAACCAACGATGGATTCAACTGTCACCTCTGGCAAGTGATTTAAGCAAAACCCCAAAAGTCCCTGACCTCCAACATCTCTAACCAACTGCTGTGTGTGAATATCCCAGCATCATATTTTGACAAGAATAAAACCCTTTAAATATAAGCACTTCATTGCTGCAGAGGTAATAATATATTGTAAGAGACTGAGTCTGGTTAAGATGAATTAAAGCATTTAACAAATATTTATTATTTTAATCCTTAGTATCTACCACATATGTACTCAGTACATAAGACACGACTCTTAACTACCAGGATCTCAGAGTCTAACCATAACTGCACAAATGTGGCAGGTCCACGGTGTGTATCTATTAGAACAGAAATCTGTAGCAAGCGTTATTGGAATTCAGATTAGGGTAATTCTTGACTACAAGCATAAAGGATGCTGAGTGGAACTGGGAAGAGATGAGTATTTTGGGGGACAGAAGGTAGGGCAGATGAAACTGGAAAATAATGAGAGTATTACAGGTTGTTATTGAGGAGTTCCATGTACCACCAGTGACAACTTATATGTATATGTTGCTTTATAGTTAAACAGAAAAACACCATATACTTCATCTCATATGATGGCATAGATTGGGCAGATATTGTTCTCATGTGTCCGCACTTGAACTGAAGTGCTCAAAACCATGTTGTAGTAGAATAAGAACCAAACTCAGGTATTCAGGTACCTGAGCACAGTGCTTTTTTCTAGAATACCAAGATAGCCTGTGAATGGTAAAGTACATACGGGCATGGAGAGAACACTTACAGGAGGGTAGGATCAATGGAGGCTAGACTTGTTCAGATGCTCTGGGGTAAGAACGGGCTTTAGAGCAGTGGGTCTCAACTCTAACTCCATATTAGAAATTCTGGGAGAGTTTTTTTAAGTGCTTGCACCTATGCCCAACTCCAGAGATTTTTATCCCATTGGCTGGGAACCTGAAAGTGGATTTTTTAAAAAGCTTGCCAGTAGGCAGCTGGGTCAGCACTGCCACTTGAAGGGACCCTGTGGACCTACTCTGCTTCAGTGTCTTTTCCGTCTTCATCATCCCAGAACAAGAGCCAAGCCTTTGCACTTCCTCAAGTTCTTATTTAGCTTTGGCAACTTAAACACTGAAATGTAAAATTGTGTACTTGTTTTGAATAATTTAGCAGTTACTCTGAATTTTCTAATTTACAAGAAAAGAAAAGCTGCTGATCGTGAGTGCAAATTACAGAGAAACACTCAGACAAACAACAGAATGTTGTACTTAGGAGCTTGACTGCCCCACTGCTTTGGCAAAATCCTGCTGCTCAGATTATTCCTCGGCTGTAGGTAACCCTCAAATACTTGATTCCAAAAGGATTAGCTCAGAACTCCAAATGAAAATGCAGGGACGTTTTAGAAAAGAGTTATTAAGCATAATCCCAGATCAGCAAGCCTGGATTATCAAACCTGATTATCCTGCCATATAAAAATAAAAATAAAACAGTATGTTGGTGGGACTTTTCCCATTTAGTGGAACAGTTACAGCAGCAACTCCTACCTCCATCCTATAGCACTCAGTCAAAATATTCATACTGTTGCCCAATGAGAAACTAAAGCAAATTTAAAGGAGATGGAGGCCCATGAAGAAAACACATCTGGCCATCATCCCTGCAATTGAAATGGCTTAACAGACACCAGCCTACCACACTGAGCATCCTGGGCTCCTTTCCTGATGTGGGCACTGATTCAGACACAGGATTTTTAGAGACTTGTCACATCTAATCTAATGGAAAGACACAGAACATTTTTAAACCAACAGCAGATAATTGTAATGAAATGATTCTGGCCAAAAGGACTCATTTGTAATAATGAATTCAAATCAGATTCATAGAAGTTATAATTCGACCGTAGTGAATGCCACCTTCATTTTTTCCATATTCTCTCTCTTCCAAGAAGGCAATATAACTCAATATTCAAATAATTATTTTTACTTTTCAAGTAGCTCTGTGAAGTAGTTATGAGGAAGATAATATTGCCTCATTTATATAAATGAGTTTCATGCACGTTCAAAACTTCAGTGTCTTCTTTGGCACATCACTTCCTAAACATCCCTCAATCAAGGATCTAACACATAAAAAAATAATATCTCCAAGGAAGGAAATCACCTGTATCTAAACTTGGGAGTTTCTCCTAGAAAATTCAAAAAAGAACCTAGTTCTCTCCATTCTTTTGCTTTTCCTACTCAATTTTTGGTCTCCAATGTGATTTTATTCAAGATTTGACACAAGCTTGGGATACTTTGATCCAGGGCAGCCATATTGGAAAAGACTTCCTGTGGCTGACGGGAGTGGGAATCATTCAATTGTTTTCAATACATTCTGAATATTTGATGCATTCAGAACACTAAATTCCCAAACACTGAATTCTGAATGGAATATCTGTAAGGAGACTCAATAGTGACTATACTTAAGAATTACATTTTTTTAAAAAAGCAAAACATGACCTGTTTTTCTGAGGTTGAGGCTACAGAACTCCAGAGACTAGAAGAATGGTACCAAGAAATAAGTTTTTCATTGAGATGGAAACACAGATGTTAGCCAATAAACCAAAGGGGCATAGAAAACAAAAGGAGAGACATTGGAACTCCTCCAAATCTTCAGAGAGATTTATGTTGTTTTAAGAAACATCACGCTAGTAGTAAAATCAGAACATTAAAATACCAGGGAATAATAAAATTTAAGTGCTGAAGGCAAAAAAGGAAGAGAATAAATAATAGGCAAAAGCATATGAAATGGAACCATTGATAAAAATGAAGAAAGTAATAAAAGAGGAGACTACAAGAAGTAAAAAGAAAGGGGATATAAAGAGATCAAAATGTAGAGAATGTGCTGAATTTCTCTACTTTAGGGCAAATTTTACAGAAGAGGAGAGGCAAGATCAACATAAGACATGTGCTTACTTTTTATAAAATAAAGCATGCAATCAGGTAACATAACATTTGTACTCAAACATATAAGGTTTTTTTCCTCTCCACAAAGCACAAAAAGCAACTATTCAGCTTTTTCTTTTTTTCACTCTCATTCCCATTACCAAGCCCAGCTGCTAAACATTAGAATTGAAGATCATGAAAACAGGCCAGCAGCTAATTAAAAAAAAAAAAAAAAAAAAGTAGATTATAGCTGGCTGGCCCTCTGCTGGTGGAATAGTCTTATTGCAACCTAGAAAGCAGCTCAAGTTTTTTGTTTCTGGTTTTAACTTTTAGGGGCAGGAAAAGAAAAGAGGTTTAGTTTATTGGCTAACATCTGTAGCCTTATTAAATGATTGGGCTCTTTCCACCCAGTAGTAAATTAAAAAATAAAGAGAAGTACATGGCAGCGTCAACATCCCTTTGCACCTACTTTTACCAGCATCTCCTTGGTAAATGTGCACTGTAGCCCAGGTGCTACTCCCATTTCTAAGTTGACTGGTTCATGCAAATGTGCACCCATAAGTCATTTCTCTGAGACAATGAAGTAGACATATTACATTCTACTCTGGGACAGGCTGGGAGTTTCCCTCTTGCTGTCAGGGAAGGTTTGTGTCTATCCTATTTTTTCTCTCTCTTCATCTGAGGTCCCCAAGTACCAGCAGACAGTGTTCTGAAATCTGTTTCTTAGCTCAAAAGAAGATTCAACTGAGAGCCACCCAAAGTGACAAGACTCCAACCTTAGCCCTTAGGCTTAGTAAAGGATAGTTGGTGTCCCAAGAGGTCTTTATTTTCTTCCCTGGGGAGAAGCTTTTCTAGATGCAAAGAGGGTTCAATCATGGGATCTAAGAGAAGACCAGGAAAGACAGCCACTTTCCTTCGTTCTTTGGAGAAGCCAGGTTTTTTTTTGGCTGCAGAATCTGGGGCAGAATATTTTATTCTTACCATAATCATCAAAGTCAGAGATAAGGCAAAGACATTCACCCTGTGTAGATTGTGAGCCAGAGTTAAGCTGGGATGTCCCTGAATCTGTCTCCTAGGACCAGAACTGCCTCATTAAAAGCATAAAAGATGATATCTGCTGAGCTGGTAGAAAGTGGTGGCTGAATTTTTATTAAAGTCTCTGCTGCAGCAAGTCCAGTCCCCAAAGGTTCATATTCTAAGAATCTCCACCCCTCTGCCTGGAGCATGTAAGTTATTCTCTGTAACTCATTAAGGTAAAACAAAAAGCATTCCTATTTTGCTTTTTGCACAGGAGTGATGTCATTGCATAAAAGCTACATGTTTCTGCTTCTTGTCCTGAGTTTGCAAAGATAAAACTGCCCTCATAATTTATAATAGGGACCCAGGAGCACTACACAGGGTTGACATGGATGGCTACATTTTGAGCAGACTCATAAAGGGCCGTGGCCCAGCACTAGCAATTGCAGAGCCTGGAATTTTAGGAATCTTTCTGAGAGAAACAAGCCAGCCTATCTTGAGCATTTTCCTGCCTTATCACATACCTTCCAGCCTGTGAAAGAGCTACAGGCTCTTTCATATAAAACTCAGCCATTTTATATGAACCCCTAGTGTGTCAATTCCAGGGCTTTATGTTCTCATCTTGGTGCCAAGACAAAAGTGAATCTGGCCATGTCATGGACTTACAGCTATATGCAGTCCCAAGCATGGACCTCAGTGTTCACTTATATGATCCTGGACCAGAGAAGCTGGAGAAAACGACAAACTTGTCCGGGAGAATGGGTGTCAGCTGCCACAGTATGCAAGTGGGCACCTCTGGAACCTGAGAAGTCCCTCTCACATGCTGCAATCCCCCTGCAAGCCTTCTGTTCTCTCTCGATCGCCCTTATCCACGTAAACACATAGAGGGGCTCAGTTCCCCGCTGAAGTACAGCTCCCTACCTGAGGGTGGCGCTCTCCCCCTGCCGGACCGTCACGTTGTCCATAGCTTTGGGGAAGGTGGCATCTCCGCTGCGCACCGGCACTCCTGTGGGTACAAGGAACAGCAGCCTGAGAGACACGACCACGAGGCACTTCCAGGGCAGGAACAGGTACCCACAGACCCCCATCCTCGACAGCCACAACTTCCCAGAACTCCTGCAGCGGCACGGTCCTTGTCCCCTGCCCCACACACCAGCGGGTCTCAGGAAGTGGTGTGGGGAGAGAAGAAGGGATGCAGCACGCCAGAAGCAGAGAGAGAGAAGGAGAAGAAACGAGTCCAGGCTCTCCGGAGTCTAGTGATTCTTCCTCAAATCCTGCCTCAGCTTTCCAGCCTGGCAGAACCAGATGCCCCTCCTGCAACCAAAAAAGAGCTTTCTTGACGCTCCCCTGGAGAGGAGGGTGGCAGCCTGGAAGGGAGAGGAAGAAGGAAGGTGCAGGGATGAAGGTCACAGATTGCTCTTTCTCTTTCCCTCTCTTCAAGATGCTACTTTAAGATTCAGTTGGGCACGTTCTGCAGACTGGCATCAAAAGTTTATAACCCAAAGAAGCCAGGCAAGTGTCTCTGACATAAAGAAGATGTCATAAAAAACTGCTGCTTCAAGGAGAGGAGAAAATGTTTTATTAGATCACACATAAGTATAGATATATTTATAAACAGCCCAAGTCTCTAATCTGGAACCCAAAGGTGCAAAAAGTTCCACCACGGCTCAGCGCGAGGATCCTCCGGCGCCGTAGATATCCTACACCGCAGCCCGGGCGGCGACTGGTGGCCAGCCGGGCCCGCGCTCCCAGCCCGCGGAGCGCCGCCCGGCGTAGGCTCGGGGCGCAAGGGAGCTGGGCGTACCGCGCCCCCGCCTCCTCCAGGGAAGCAGCACCGGACGCGGGGACGCGCGGACGCCAAGCTCAGCGGCCGCCTCCGGCCTCCGCGCTGCCTTCCTCCCGGGAGCAGCCCCGACGCGCGCGGGTCCTGACCGCCGTGGTTGTCATGGCAGCAGCTCCATCACGGACCGCCACTTTCTCGCGTGCCCGCGTCGCACGAGCGGGTGGACTGAGCGTTCATCCTTGCTAGCGGTCGCGAGGCACAGGCGAGTGCCCATCTTAACCCTAGCCGCGCCGCGATCCCAGAGCCCACCCGGGCTGAGAGCCGAGCTGGGGTACAGTAGGCACCTCAACCAGCTGTACTCTCTCCGACCCCTGCAGCCAGTAAGAGAATGCTGCGCCTTCCCTGTGCTCCCTTGTTTGCAGGCGGGTTTGAGTAGGGTCCTGGGAGGAGTGCGGGGAGGGCGGGAGAGGGAGTTCTAAGGAAAAGAGCAAATTGAGAACAGAAGGTCGCACCTTCCCTCCTCGGATGCTAAAGCAGAAGTTGCCAAACTCCGCCCTGGAGAATTGAACTACGTTTCCCAAGCCTGGTAGCTGAACCGGTGTACAAGTCCACCACTGGCCCGCCATTTCTCCACCTGGCAAAGCTACAGTCCCACCCACCGCAGAACTCTTCTGGGCCTTTGCAAAGAGGAGGAACACGCTTTCTGTTCCAGTGACCCACCTCAAAAATGCTCATGGCTCTTGACTCTCTCTGTCTCTCTGTCTGTCTGTCTGTCTCTCTTTCTCTCTCAATCAATCAAACTGGCAAATCTGAATTTCTTCTTACCCCACAGCACACACAAAATAGTCCCCATCTTACTCTGTGCTTAATACCCAAGTATTTTACTGTAAAAAAAAAAAAAAAAAAGCGAGAGCTGGGAGGGAGAGAGAGAGAGATCTTATTGGGACTGATATTCATAAAAACTTTCTATGGCTTTATTATCACAATATGAAGTGACACCATGGTGGTACTGGAAGGGAACTTGGTGACAGAGGCCAGCCTATGAGTTTGTTTGGGGTTCAGTTTAATCACTTTCAGTTCTTAACTAGAGAACCCAGCTTTCCCTTGGGCTTTTTAAGAGGTTTTTTACTGCTCCTGCCTGGCAGTAGCCACTCCTTATTGCATATCATAATTTAATTGTTGTATCAACATTTAATACTTGTGATGTGCATTTACCTTACTGTATTCTTTCTCAAATCCTTTATTAAATTGGACCAGGCACTACACAATTGTTACAATGAAGTTTAATGTGAAAATACGTTTTAAACTTTTACCATTTATTACTTTTGTTGCTGAATGATACAAAAATGTAATACCTGTTCTCATTTATGAGAGGCTGAGCACAAATAAATATTGTTCATCCTTGCTTGTAAAATGGGTCTAAGGTTTTTAATTAGAGCATCATACCTCAGGAAGAAAGAATACTTGTCACTAGTCTTGCTGTGTATGTTGTATATGTTTTAGTATAGTGGGAAACACACATCAGTTCCTTTCCAAAAGCAGATAATACAAGCATGAGTTGGGCAGAGCACTCATCTGTGAGCTCCTGAACTCCTGAGAGGAGTAATGTTGAGAGGAGAGGTTGAGCACTCAGAGAGAAGCCAAACCACCTATTTTATATTTTAATGACACACATCCTTCCTTAAGATTTGAGTGGTCCTGGATTTTCTGCACACACATTGCCCCTAATCCTCTAAACTCCGAGATGCACTTGCTAATTATCATCAGACTGGAAAAGCTTCTTCAGTGCCTTAACCTTTGTAAAGCAGAGAACATGAGACTTTCTTTATGATTTTCTTCAATTATAGAATTTGTATCTTAAACATTGGAAGTGGTAGCAGTGGGGTTGGGTCAGGCTGCCATAGAGGTCAAAACTTCCTGCCACTTTGTTGTAAGGTACTCAGATGACATTTCCTACTCATGCACATGTTGGTTCCAGTGTTTTTCATGAGATGAAAATGGAAACAGTTGCTAAATGCTAAATCAGCTCATGAAGAATTGCTTGAGGGGGACTTACTAGGGAAGAGAAAGGAAGAACTGAGCATGAGATTCCAAGTAGGAAAAGAAGAGCCGGTGTAGAAAAAGAAGAAAAGTAGAGACAGGTTAAAGAGAGAAATTATACAGTCCTAATAATATGTCATCAGTCCTGCTCTTGAGGAAGGAATAAACCAAGTATCCATTTTTTTGCAAGGCTGACTCCCCCAACTATACATATCTGGAGTCCTAGAGAACAGAGTTGTGTCTATTCTTGACAGTAAGTCAGCTTCGTAAGTTCAACTCATTTGTGAGTGAATATATAGGTTGACCTTGAGGACTACTGAATCAGAGAAATAACTGCAGAAGTCTGATCTTTATGTTAATC
This sequence comes from Macroglossus sobrinus, assembly GCA_004027375.1. Classification (NCBI taxonomy): domain Eukaryota; kingdom Metazoa; phylum Chordata; class Mammalia; order Chiroptera; family Pteropodidae; genus Macroglossus; species Macroglossus sobrinus. The sequence goes on from PVKZ01001996.1 coordinate 229,666, forward strand.
TATGTCAAGAATATTTTATTATTGTCAGGGAGAATATTCACCTATGAGGCATTGTGAGGGACCAGCATATCCATCTCTAGACTAGAAAGGCAAACCAAATCGAAATGGGGAAGAGAAAAAGGGGTGAGTTTCACAATGTACAAAGTTGTTTATATCAGGAGTTTTCTATAAAATGTTTAGCTGAGTACAACAATAGGGAGACCCTCCCCCCCCAGTTAAAACTTTCTTGAATACATGACAACATATATGAAGACAAATTATGTGAGGATAAATTAGAATACTAAGAATGTTGGTTCTGAAGTTAGACTGTCTCTTCAGACGTATCCTTCAACCCTTCACCTGTGTGAATAGTATCTTAGAATATCTATCCCATCTATCTTATATTGTTTGAGGGTATCTTGAAATATTCCCATGATTTTTTATGGTAAGAGGACAGTCATGGAGACAAACACCATGGAAAAAGAATTTATTACTTATTGCTTCCAGGAATGGATGTCACGTCATGCCATGTGGGGCCACATGGGGAAGCATCAGGGTGAGTCAGAAAGCAGGAAGAGCAAGATAAAGCTAGGCTAAGGGCCTTTCTTGTGGTTTCCATGGGATGGGGCATGGTAGACAAGTTTGAGCAAGTTTGGGTTTGGAGTGTTTGATAATTTTGGTAAGTTCTAGGCAATAGGGGTGGTCTCTAGTTGCCAGTTTCTGGCCTTGGGGTGAGTTAGGTCAGGGAGCATATTAGAGAGGTGTGTAACACAGTTAGATAAAGGTTGTGGTTTTGGATATTGGTTAGTTTGCACATGAAAGGAGTTCTGAAGGCAAGTTGTTTGCTATCTCTAGCAGTTAGCTAGCACTGATAGGAACAGTCTCTCTACAATTAGCAAGCCTGCAAGATGTCCAAAACATCATAAAATACAGAAAATAAAATAACCTGATTAATATGGGTAACAATTAATGAGGTAATACATGTAGCACATCACCAAAAGACTTATCACGTTAGATGTATTTAGTAATCATAAATTATGATTATATAGCATAATTCCACTTTCCTTTGATAACAACTTGTGATGTAAAAAGATATCAGTAAAAGATGTAAGTGCTCTCTGTATAAACTATCCCTTCAATTCAAACCTATAGACACCTTAATATTTAGGTTGATTTGTAATAAAAAACACAGAGTTGGATCCAATGCAATAACTTGGAAAACTTAAAGCAGGGATATAATCTAATTGGGAAATTTAAAAAATATCACATTGGCTGTTGTATAGAGAATGTATTGCAAGTGTACAGAAATAGCAGGGAATAGAAGAGGGAAGGAATAATGGTGGTAGCAATGATGATGGAGAAAAATAGAGAGGTAAAGGCTTATTCTGAAAATATTATAGTGTTTAGGATTTTCTGAGAGTTTGGATGTGGAAATTGATAAAAAGAAAGGGACTGAAGATGACTCTTAAATATGGTTGGTAATTGAGTGGTACAATTTCCTGTATAGGTTTAGCACAGAAATAGGTTTAGAGAGGCAGAGTTTGAAAGGGCAAATAAAAAAACTTGATGAGACAATCAAATGGAGATGTCATCTTGGCACTTGTACAAAGGAGTCTGAAGCTTACAGTGAGAACTGAGGATACCACTATTGTCTCATCTAAAATCTGCTTTCAAGCTTACTGTCCAAAAAAAAAAAAAAGGTGTAAAATTATTTCTGTTATCCATGGTACCTGCATCCCAGATCTGTAGACACCGCTGCCTTTGTTTATAAGTTAGAAACTAACCCCCACATCTTAAACTTTAGAACCTAAATTATTCTACTACTTTCAATGTGTCTCTTAATGTATTTCCTTTGCTTGGTCATATTGCAGCTTTCAAAAGGAGATTCTAAGATTGTTTGGAATGAGGTCATGAGTTATACTGTTTTTATGAGAATGCTGCTCACTTACCGTTAATGTGACTCATCTGCCCCAGGTGACTTTCTTGTGTCTACTGCAATTTACCAACTAGGATCTATTTCAATTGAAAGTCCCTCCCTGTTTTATAATGTAGTGGGTAAGATTATAACATGGGCACTGGATTCAGTTTGGAATCCCACCTGTAAAACTTACTTCATGCAACTCTACATAATTTCCTTAACTTTGCTAATTCTTAGTCTCCCCTTCTGTAAATGGAGGCAACAGTTGTAATGAATGAATGTATGACTGTTAAATGAAATACTGCATGTAAAGTAATCAGCATCCTGCATGGCACTCAGGAAGCACTCAATAAATGTTAATTCTCATTACTTATACAAAGTTGACTAATTCCCCCAATGTCACAGTTTTTTTTTTTTCTTCTGAGGTGGTTATGTGGACTAATAAGCTGCACAGAGCAGGGAAGGCAAATTCCCAAGTTGTCCAAAGGTGTGTGTGTGTGATATGGGGAACAAGAGAGATCTTTCTCTGAATTTAAAAGAACCAACTTTAGAATTAGAAATCACCTAAGGATCAAAAATAGTTAGCAATAAGATTTCATTTTGCCAGGAAGGGGCTTCCTCGATGAGGCTATTGGAGATTTCTGGATCCAACAGAAATACCTGAATTCATCTAATATAATTTGTATCCATTTATAAAAGCAATTTCAAACTGTGTGTTATTCATAAATAAGGAAAACTTACAGCTTGTGTTTATCTGAGAGAAGATTGTACCCAGCTGCTCTGTGTGTGCATTAGGAAAAAAACATGAAGTATGATGCATATTTATATCATAGAAACCTATCTAACTCAGTAAAAACCCAATGGTAGAACAACTGAGGAGGCACTGTGGTTTAGCCAGAGTTGGCTCTCGCGGGACCCTCAGGACATGAAGGCATAGTAAACCAGAATGGTTTTGCTAGTAAACAGAGAGGCAAGGATTGACTAGACCTTCAGTTTTAGGTTCAAAGAAATTTAAAGAAATGGAAACACATGCCAGAACACAATACTTTGAATGAGACTCAGGTAATGTCCTCTTTAAAATCCAAAGCAGACTCACAACAGAATAGCTGTTTACATGGTCAGTGCTAGATTAAGAATGATGAACATCATTTCTCATTGTCTTTTTACACTCTTTCAAAATGAGGCAAATATATGTTAAATGGTTTTTCTAGTTAGCTACTGACATGAGGCCAAATTTCAGGTCATTTAAATATTAATCTGTTCTTCTTTTTATGGTAGACCACATCTAACACAGGACTCACCTGCTTGGGCTAGTGAAAAAAACTAATATTAGCCATGAATTAGAATTCATGCTTCATATACCAGCTCTACCACATAAAAGCTCTGTGATATTGGACACATTACTTGACCTCTCTGAGTCAATATCTTCTCATCTGTAAATAGCGTTAATAAGAGCTTCGCAGGGTTGCTGTGAGAAATAAGAGAGATGATACATGTGAAAGCTCTTCGTGCAGTCCTGGCACAATTGTAGCTATCAATAATGATGGACATTCAATTTCTCTTCTCTCCTCTTTGCCAAAATGACTGAAACTAACCCAAAAAAAAACAAAAAAAAAACAAAAACAAAAATAACTCAATGGATAAACAAAACAATAACGACAAAAAAAAACAGCACAAACAATTTTTATTATAACAAGATCTGTATGAGGTATTTCTCAGACTGATATTGTGATCTACTGATAGCTGTAGAATCCAGTTGATACAATTTCAGGCCATTATCTTACTCTCTTTTCTTCTAAGTGTTTGTGTGCCTACACATGTATTTAACTGTCTCCCTCCTATTAGAATTGCAAGGTCCCTGAGAGCATTTGCTTTGCTCATCCCTGATTCTTCTATGGGCTAGAGCCTAGCATAGAGTAAATACCAGCAAATATTGGCTGCATGAGAGAACCTATGTTCACTCCCACAGTCTATAGAAGGTTTGTGAAGCTGACAACAGAGGAGCTAACTCTATCTCCACGAAGGACTCTCTCACTACACTCTTTCTCTCCCTGGTTCCCAAACTCCTCAACGGTGTGACATCACAAGGCATCAACTGTGTTAAAGCATATCCTTCTAGAAAACCTAGAGACTCTTGTAAATGGACCCATTTCCACAAGCCATACAATAAAATCAGCCTCATTACTTTATAGTCACACTCCATATACTTCTACAAATAAAATAACAACAAAAAAAAATTATATTGAGACCTACAAGTCATAAAATGTGTTTTTTAAATGCTCAATAGGAGTTATTACAGTCTAACCCCCTCCTGAGTCTCTCTATAGCTTCCAGTGTGACAGATGGAAAATGGATCATTCCACCCAGAGAACCAGAGTGTGGAGGAGAGAATCCCTGTCAGGGGTTAACTTGCTTTGCTCTAAATCAGACCTGCCACCAAAGAGCTAGGACCATAGAAAATGGACCAGACTTTTCTGAGCCCAAATTTTCTTATTGATTAATTGGGCAACACTGTATTTTTTCTCTCTTTGAAAAATTAAACAAATCGTATGTGAGATACCTAGAAGAGAGCTTGGCCTATACTAAGTGCTCAGTAAATAGGTGCTCTGATGCTCTTTCATCTGGTCTCTACCCCTTCCTGCTAAAATGAACCTGATCTCTCTTGGTCTAAGAGAGAAATTAGAACTTGTGTTTTATATCATATATTGGTTACTTGAAATATTTCTTATTTCATTTGCCAAACTTTTTTATATTGTTCATTTATTTTGTTGACTATGTTATATATATATATATATATATATATATATATATATATATATATGTTATAGATATATATAGATATATATGTTATATATATATACATACACACATATGTGTGTATGTATGTGTGTGTGTATATATATATATATATATGTTATAGACATATATATATGTTACATGCACACACACACACACACACCACCACCACCATCACCACCACCAAGATTCATTGAATGTCTAGGCATTTTGCTTGGTATGGGGATAAAAAGAATATGTTACTTACCTGCCATTGTCTAGTAGGACAAATAAAAATATGCAAGGATGTGCAACATCTTAGAGTTGGACCATCTAAACTAGACTAGTGTTCTTGGAAAGCTGCTTAAAGTAAGTGACTCCTAAATTTACTTTTAAAGACTCAGCAGAATTTAGGCTGCCATTTGGTTTCTGAAAGTGGCAACCGAGTGGATGGTATTACCAATCACAGACAAATAATGAGAATAGTTGATACTAAGTGGAGAGTGATAAATGATAAATGTTAAATGTAAGGTGATAGTGAAACATCCAAGTAAAACTTTCTGTTTGGATATTTAAGTTTTGAGCCTAAGAAAGATGCCATGTTTCAAATTATAGATTTTGGAATCATCTTTTTATAAGTAGAATCTGAAGACCTGGGTCCTAATGAAGTCACTCAGCAAGAAGAACCAAGTGAGAAGGAAGCATTAAGTGTGAATTCGGGGCAATACAAACATTTAAGAGGTGAGTGGAAGAGCTCATGAAGGATCATGTGGAGTGGCCAGAAAATTAGAAGGAAAACCAGAGATCAATAGTTTCATAAAAATCCGAGAGGACACTAAGAAGAGTGGTTAATAGTGTCAAATCCTGGACAATCTATACAGTGTCAAATGATGGACAATCATGCTTTGGTCTGGCTCAGTGACTTTGGCAGAAGCAGTTTCACTGCCAGGCTAGCAGCAGAAGTTAGGCAATAATGAGCTGAGGGATGAAGAAATCAGAGGAGTGAAGAAAGCAAATGTGGACCAGGCTCTCCAGTTCAGCTGTGACAGAATAAGAAAGGAGAAAGTGCAGTCTCTATCTGGACAGAGATATGGTTCTGAGGGAGGCTAATGTTGTGTTTTATTTTATCTGCAGAGTGAGACACTTGAATAATAAGAATTCCTTGGAAACGTTGTCGACTTGCCTGTTCTAATCACAGCATTTTGTGCATAGCTAATTATTCATAAATATATGTAGGATGAATTGTTTCAGATCAGAAGTTCCATCTTTGGACCCACTCAGGGACAGACTACTCAACCAACTTTTAAAAAATAATAATAGTGATCATCATCATCATCATTATTATCCTACTATGTGACAGATACTAGTGTGCACACTTCATAGATACTATCTAATGCAATAGTCCCCAATCTTTTTGGCACCAGGGACCAATGCTATGAGAATATAATGCCTGATGTTCTGAGGTGGAGCTGAGACAGTGATGCTAGCATTGGGGAGGGGTTGTAAATACAGATGAAGCTTTGCTCAACGGCCTGCTGCTCATCTCCTGCTGTGCAGCTAGGCGGTTGGGGACCCCTGATCAAATGTAATCTTTTTGAACACTTCTACATTATTTCAAGATTAAGAAACCAATGCGTGAAGAAGGAAGATTATTCCTACTCATGTCTAGAAACTCAAAGTAGAAAATAGTAAATCTTTTCCTGCCTCCCTCACAATTCACTGCTGTATCACCCACACCCGTAACAGTGCCTCGAATATAGCAGATTTTTAATACATACTTATTCAACCAATAAGAAAAATAGGTATGTATCTCTAATCTGTAGTTTCACAGATTTTATAGCTATTCAAGATTCACATAACAAATATTAGATAATCAAACATATTTGCCCTCTTTTGGACATTGGTTAAGATTTTATTGGTAGCAATTCAGCTTGTGGTGAAGAATTAGAGCAGTTCAATTTGTATCACAAAAATGCAAATATACTACTGATGTTCAACTACACTATTATTTATATTGTAAGAAGCTCATCATGAGAGAAAAGCAGGTGGCTATACCACATGGCTAACAGGCAATGTAGATGGGCTTCAGATATTAGTGTTATAATTAATAAAACATAACCATATCAGTCATAAACAAAGCTTCTGATTTACATAATCATTGTTGTTCATGGTAACCAGCATAGAGAGTAAGCCTCTCATAAAGTATTACATCACAGAGTCTGGCCTTTATTTATTTATTTGTGTATGTTCTCAACCTCTCTCATGTGCACTTGTGTTCTGGTAACATTTTAAAATGTATTTTTATTGTGTATTTTAGTCAAGAAAAGTTTGAGTATCTTAAACTGGACAATCTCTAAAATACTGCTAGCCTGCTAATACCATCACCACCACACAGCTTCTGGGATTTGTCTGTGAACAGCCTCTTTTTCTCACCACTAATACCCCCCTCTCACATTTGAACTTAGCACCAAAATTTTTCTCTGTAATTCCAAAATTTCTCTTTCATCTTCTTCCAGTTGCTTTAACTCTTTGTCACCTTTCTGGATAAATTCAGTATGACAAAGATCAAGAAAGAAAAAAACATTACCATCACTCTGGATTCTGAAGCTCTAACTTGCCTGTGGTGGCAAGAAATGCAGTCCAGAGAACTAGAAAGCAACAAAACAGAATTAACTCTTGACCCATCCTCCCTCCCTGCTACAGATATCAGAAAGTCTTGAGAAAGAGAAAGGGGAAGGATGTGGCAAATCAAGGCAGGAGAAAAAGAAAGAAGAGAGCATGACAGTAGAGAGAAGGAGGATGCGTCCAAGCATCTCATATTAGACTTCTCCAGGGAAATGCAATCAATAGGATTATATATATATATATATATATATATTATATTCCCTCTCTCTCTCTTACTCTAACTCTCTCTTCTTTTTCACAAACACACATATAGAAATAGAAGATAGATAGAATAGATAAAGGGTATATAAATCATATATATACACATATATATTTAAAGAGAGAGCAAGAGAGGGAGATTGAGGGGTGGGGAGAGATTGTTTTATTTTAAGGAAGTAGCTCATGTAATCATGGAGCCTGGCAAGTTCAAAATCTGCAGGGAAGGCAGACATATATAGAATAATGTTTAAACCAATATCTGTATACTGTGGCCAGGTTAACACATAAAATTGACTATTGCACATCTCAATTTCCTTTTACTGCAACCTTCCTAAAAAAATTAAAACAAGCATTTCTTCAGAAACATTACTGAAAATGAAAGTGAGGTCAAGCCCCTCTACCCACTCCCCAAATAGTTTTACCACGGGCAAGCTAATGCCTAACTTTTCTTTCTCAAAAAACAAATGCTGATTAGAGTTTAAAGAATTCAAATTGCAAAGTCCTTAGGAAGAGTTAGTACATCAATGTGAATGGATTTTATGGAAAGTACAATTTGTCATTCTTTTCCACAAGTAGAGAAAATGGCTCTAAAGCAGGGAGGTACAGAAACGAGGGATTAGCTGCCATAGAGTATAAGAAAGAAAATGGAGTACTGAAAATCCAGAATAACTTCGTAAGACTCATGAGTGTGTGCTCAGCTTATTTTATCTAGCTCCACTGTGGGAAAAAAATGTCTGAATCTGTGTACAATAAGATTATACACAGGCACAGATGTAGGAGTGCTCCCTTGAATCTGGGGAAGTAGAAAGGAAATTGGGAGAACATATCTCAAGGCAACCCCTTGTAATAGATTGGAAAATAAACTCAGCCTTATCTCATCTCACCTGTGGTGATATCAACTGTTCTTTCAAAATGTAATTGGGTTACTTCCTATATTGTGTTCCAGATTGGAACATCATCCAACAGACTCACTGTTATGTGGCAAATCTCCCATAATCAGTTCAGCAAAGGCTACATGTGTCCATTTGCTCTGAAACTGAGCTTAAACACACTGTTTCGACCCATTGATCTTTAAACAGATAGATAGAATTTTGAGGTATAGAACACCAGGGACAAAATTTAGACTTTACTATTTCTACTGCTGCCAATAATAACAGTATTAATAATAATAATAATAATAATAATAATAATAATTACTGGGAGCATATTAAATTCTGAGATAATTGACTTCCATGCAAGAGCACTGATTTTACAGGTATAAAACAGGCTCAGAGAGGGTGACTGATATAAAATCAGTGCCAAGAGGCAAAATCTTCTGGGGCCTAGTCTTTTCCTCCTTACCATGGGCATATCAGAAGTTTGGTGCTTTTTCCAAAAGAAAGTCCCTTTATTAAGAAACTGGGAAACTCTCATGTGAAAAGCACAACTGTTGTAGTGGAAATGGGAAGTTGGGGTGAGGCCAGGAACAGGGGTTGTGGATGGTGGAGGTTAAGAGTGGAACAGAAAATAAAGGCAAGATGGGATCCCTGTAAAAGCACAGGCTGCTTCAGCTGAGGGTAAAGCAAGACTGTGAAATAAAGCTGTGTCTTCTGCTCTGTTTTCCACCATCTCCCTCCCCCTCTCCATCTGTCTGTCTCTTCCCTTTTCTCTCTCCCTCTGTCTCCTCTCCCTTTGCAAATCGTCATCTGCTAATTTCCATCTAACACGTTTATGAATTAATTCCAACACATTTCTCTCTCTGTCAAGATACTCTGCTTTCTAACTCCCCCCACCCTTCAGCAGTGTATGCATCTTATACCACAGACTGTTTTTCTGACAACTCCCAGACATAGTTATTTGTTCTGACATCTTTGTGTATGAAATCAACCCATGTCCTTGAGGGTCTGCAGAGAAGAGAGACCAGGTCTGCAGCTAGACAACCTTGTAACCATTTGCGTGGTGGAGCTGAGTGAGAGAAAAGCTGAGGACACAGGGGAACTGAGAGAGCAGAAGCAGGGGAATAAACATGCTGTGCTACTGGCTACCAGCAGCAAAAATCCCCAAATTCAGAAATGGGGCATATGCGACTTTCTTCTGCAAAGTGGCAAGGGTTTGTCAGAAATGAATCTTTACCATTCTCATCTTAATTAACACAACCTAATGGTGCTGGACAGGCAAGTCTAAAAATAGTTTTCTTGAAAATATATAAACTGAGACAGATGCACAAACAACACATCAAGCTATTCCAGTACCTGTTCAGCCTTGAAATACCTATGCTTCTAGGCATGTTGAAACAGTTGAGAAACAGATTCTGAGATTTTCACATCCTAAATCATTCAAGAATAAGTGAATTTTATGCATGAGCAACACAAAGAAATGGGTAGTTCTAAAGATCCAAAGAAATAAACAAATAGTGTATAGGATGTTGGACATGATACTTTCTATATACATATTTGATAGCTGGACTTGATTGGTTATTGAATTGAAGGATACATTTAAGGTGGAAGAGCCAAGAGACTGCTTTTTGAAGACTTGGCAAAGGAGGAAAAGCCCATGGCAAGCACATTGACATGAGATGTATGTAACTCCATCACATAAATATGTCCAGAGAATGGTAGATACAAATACACCCAGAGTGATAATGTGAAGGGACTGAACAGATCCAAGTTTCCGACTTTGGAGAAATCACATTGTCTATTCTGCTTTTAGCTCCTTTGACTGTAAAAGAAGTCACTGAGCTAGATTTACAAATGTCCTTTCAGCTGTAGTAGCCTATAGATCCATGACACTCACTGGACCACTAGCCTTTACAGAAAAATGTTCACATTTACATCTCTCTCTCTTTCTTTGCTTTTGTCCACGCTACTTGTCCTGTCTGAAATGCCCTCCTCTGCAGATCAAATTTCAAAAGTCATCTTCAAGGCCCGGTTCAAATGTATCTCTCTCCAGGCAGTTTCCCAGATTTTTAGGCATAAGTAATTCCTCCCTCCTCTTCATTTCCTCAGGATTTTATCTTTCCCTACTATAACCTTACTATAATACATTTGACCTAGTTGAGTACAGGATACTTTTCTTTTGCTAATTTATTGAGAATCAGGTCTCTGTTCTCAGCAGCAAGCACAATGTTTAGCAGAGTACATGCTCAATAAAGGTTTGCCTAATAAATGAGTGTGACACTTTTCTGCAGGAGGACCATTTTCATAGCAGCATTTGTTTTTAACTGGATGCTTCTAGTACTGCATAACAGAAGGCCAAGGAGGCTTCTCGATGAATCATCTCAGGAAGAAAACTAAACAAGAGGATAGTAAAGCACGGTAACTAAGGAACTCGCCCAATTATCATACCTTAGTTGGGCTGGGATCTCCCAGCCTGTACACTTTCCCCCATTATGGAGAAGATAGCATTTTGCAGACAAAAGAGAATGTGCCTAGGAACTCACGTTTTTTTTTTTTTTTTTGCAATTAGCAAGCTTCCACATGGTAAACAGACTAATTTTGCCCGTATATCAGCAGTTTGTTTAATCAGTGATTTCCACTCAGATTTAGGAAATGGTTTTAAATCTAGACCATAGTGTGAGAGAATGGAAAATTGTGATCCAAAGGAAAATCCTGTCTCTCATTCTTATATTTGTTATTGACAGGGCACCAAATTACAAACATAATCATTTATTTTTCATTCCATATGCAAATTAATATTTAAAGCTACTTTCATCATTTATCCAACCTTTACTGTTGCCCCGAACCGTTCTGATATTAAGACAGCCCCCTTTGCAAAGAACACCCTACTAAAGATTGAGGGGGCCACTGTTTGGATCCATTCACCAGCAGGTACTTAACTGCATTCGAATTTTCAGTCTTTCCCTTATTTTGTACAATATTTACTTTAAATCAGGAGCTCTCCACCAGTGTCAGTTTTTGCTTCAGCACCTCTGACTTGAGGAATATCACATCTCCACCAATCTGCCTTTCCCTAAGTGGAAACAAAGACGACTGTTTTATCTGCCAGATGAACAACAGCTTGGCCTGACAGCACACAGAGACCTACAAATGTGGACTTACAACTGCAATGCCTGATACTGCCCTTGTGCTTTGAGATGTAAGACATTGATATGACATTATCTGCCTCACATTGAGGATCTCAAAGGGATGACTGGGGGTTTTCAGGCCACTTGGGAAATTGCTGTGTCATAGAATTTTGGATTAGGGAAGACATTATTTTTGCTAACCTGAAGTTAATGTTAAAAGCTCCTGGGTGCTACAGCTGACTTGTGGTCATTAGGTTTTGTTTGGAAATTTCCATGGACATAGGGATCACTGTACCATACTTCACCTAGATGAGTATAGGAAAATATTGGTCTTATGTTGTTGACAGGAGGCACTTGCTGTTTAGATGTTCTTCCTATTTTCATTTACTTCATTATTCTGACCTAGCAGAAGAGAAGGATAGGTAGACAAGAAAGCCAAGGTCTAGATTGTCAGCAAATATTAATTCTTCTTCCTATCATAATTACAATATTAGCTGTGGCTGTGGTGGCTGTGGTGGTGGTAGTTTTATCATTATTTATTATTATTTTATATTTGAACTTTGTCCCTGCCCTAACTACAGCTTGGAGTTAGGCCCCTGAGATTTCAGGGTCATCAACTCTAGAATAAAGTTTAGTGATTTCCCCATTGAATGTCAGTTCAGGTCAGTGAATGTGCACTACAAGATCTAGCCTGTGTCCATTCTGTATGCAGCAGTTGTGTGGGGCAAAAAGGCTTTAGTGGCTGACAGATAAAGCTTTCCATGCTGAACATCGAGGGCAGGACACATGCATACAACTATGAGAGCAAAGTTACAGTCCCAGACACATCTCAGGGTGGTGATGAAAGTGACAAATGAAGCTGGAAAAGGAGGGTTTGTTTTTCAAGATATTAACCATATTCTATACTTCTCTGTACCTCCCACTCCTCACTGCATAGGTGACACACTGTAGGAAAATAAGTTTAGTTAACTAGAGTTCAGATCTGGACCCTACAACCCCTAAACTGTGCAACCTAGGGTAAGTTACTTATCCTCACAGCTTCATTTTGCTTACTTAAAGAACAAAAATAGTGGCAGTCCATTTTATAGGGCTGTTGTTAGAATTAATTAATTCTTTCTAAATATTTAATACATTTTAATCTTCCTGATAAAGGTGGACATGAGATGAGCTATTTGTGATTATTTTCAAGGAAACACTTATTGGCCCAGCTTCTAGCAGTGTAATCAGAACACAGCCTTTAGAAATGTCTTCATCTGCAAAGAAATTCTCCCCAAGGCCACACCCTTCCCAGGGTAGTTCACCTCCAGTGACTGATCCAGATAGAGAAAAAAGGCCTGGCCATTTCCACCTAATGAGAGACAACCCTAGTTGGACTGGGTCACAGTCCAAGTTTAGTTAACTAAACTTGGCTTCTGCTCATCTTGCTTCTGCCTCCATCCCTTTAAAATTGTTGATGCCAAGGAAATTTCTAATAAACATTTTGTGCTCTAAACACTACCTCAGAGAATCAAACTTGGAAAAAAATAATTATTATCATCATCAAGATCATTATAAGCTTTTCCAAGTTTCTATTTACATACATGTAAATTTACCTCACAGAGTTGTGAGAATTAAATAAGACACTGTGTGTTCATGCCTGCAAGCGCACCCCACATCTGGTTGACTTTCCATCTGACGGCTGGCACAGCCATAGACATCTAGTAGAGAGTTCTGTGCATATATAAGATTCAACTGGCCCTTAACTGACATGATACAGAGACAGTAGGGTGCAGCCATCATGCTCTGTGAGGAAAGGACCACATGATGACTAGGTTTTCTAAATGTCAGAACAGAGGCACTGTTATCTCAGGACTCACTGCCTCTTCAATCCACATTCTTCAGTAGCCCCTTTGTTCTCACTGCACCAGAGTGGTTCATAGATGTTTGTAAAGATCCTAAAACTATTTTATATACATGTATTTTGTATCTTTAATGCATATTATTTTCCTCATCACTGAAATTTTACTTTTTAAATTATTATTATTATATCCTCATACAAAGAGTAATGTTTTAAATACTTGCCTAAAATTGTTTGTAAAAAGAGAAAGCATAAAAATATATAAATGAAAATGAATAATTTGGCCTTGGTTTGGGTTAGAGATGTCATATGTGTCTATTCTATGTTAACACTGCCAGACTCTTCTAACTCCATGTGCTCAGAGGAAAAGCAATCATCACATCTAAAAAATCTATTTCCCACTGTCTATCTACCCCAAATCCATCCCACTTTACCTGACAGGTATTCACAATTTGTCTCAACACTATTTCTTCCCCTTGGTAGAAATATAAAATTTTAAGGTCTCCTCACTTTCACTATGAAAAGGAAAGTCAACAAAACTCTGACAGACCCAGTAAAGTATGAGCTGCCCCTGAGCTCTGTCTGATGAAAACAAGTTCCAAAGCCACAGCAGAGGACTGAGCAAGGCAGACTTAAATATAATCAACTTCAACCACATTTGCTCAAATACAATGGGCCCTGCTTGAAAACTGTGAGCAGGGGAAAGAAATTAGTCAGGAGACAGTTTTCAAGATGAATGAACCTATAATCAACAAGGGTAAAAAGAAGAAAGAAGTCAGTGTAAGTCATCTATTCTGTCAATATTTTAGTTTAATCATGCTAAGATGGAGAGATAGTTTGGAGATATCTAGGATTAATGTTTGTTGTTAATGAATAGAACAATTGGTTAATAAGAAAATGCAGGTAGAATACAAAACCGTGGAGAGCAGAAGCATCTATGGAGAGAATATGAACTAGTGAAGAAGATGGAGAAAGTAGCCTCAGAAATTTGGTCTGAAAACTTAAGGAAGTGTCAGGAAAACTAGGAGGAAGAGAAAGTCACAAATTTATGAGCAGTTCTGCCCTATCATGCAGAATCAAATCTGGAAAACAAAAATTAGCCACTACTATTGGCAATTAGCAGACCATGTTTTTGACATTGGAATAGGAGATAATCATGCTAGAGTGAGAAGCCACATTCAAATGGATTAAAACGTAATTGAAGATGGAGTATAGAAGAACATATAAACTATTATTTTCAGAGGTTTACAATAGAGAAAGAATGAAATAGAACAACTTGAAGGTGAGGGAGTACTGAGAAAAGTGTGTTATTGTTCTCACTGTTGTGCTTCTGAATTTTAATTTTTGGGGGGAGGGAACTTGCATGTATTTGTAGTTAGAGAAAGATGAACAAACAGCAAATAAGTTACAAAAAAAGAGGAAATAATGCTGTGACACTGTGAGGCAGTGGGAAATGTATGTGAAGTACAGGTGATCCACTTGGATTCCTTTTGGTATTCCTTTGCCAAATTGAGATAATTAATGGACACATACAGCAGACCTCGCCTGAAAAATCTCTCAGGGATGAGTGTCTGGGCAACACCACCAAATAAGCTATGAACAGCAGCAAAGGGACTAGCAGAGGGTGAGAGTATCTAGAATTGAATGTAGAGGAAAAAGATGATGAGTATCAATTGTGATCCCAAGACCAACTGCAGAGATGAGGGCTGTAGCTCATCTCACTAACATTCATCTTCTTTGTTTCCTCCAGGAAAAAAATCCCACCAGAATCTGGAGACTTTAATCTCTCAACTATATGAAGAAATAAATCTTGAGAGTCATGCAACTATCAATTTTAGAATATTTCATTACTCAAAAAAAAATCATACCATTTAGCTGTCATATTTAAGAAGACTTCACCTAAATCAAGGTCACAAAGATTTACTTCTATTTTTTCATCTAAAAGTTTCATAGTTTTAGCTTTTATATTTAGGTCTCTGATCCATTATGAAATAATTTTGTGATAATTTTGTGTATGGTGTAAGGGAACCAACTTCATGTTTTGTTTTAGGTTTTTTTGCATGTAGATATCCAGTTTTCCTACCACAATTTCTTGTAAAGAATTTTTAGTACCTTATAGAAATCAGGTGACTATAAATGGGGCTATTACTAGATGCTAGTACTTCATTGTCTTTATTACTGTAGTTTTGAAGTAAGTTTTGAAATTGGAAGTGTGAATCTACTAAATTTCTTCTTCTTAAAAATTGCTTTGGCTATTCTGGATCCCTTGAATTTCCATATAAATTTTAAGATCAACTTGTCAACTTCAGCAGAGAAGCCGGGTGAAATTTTTCATATGGATTGCATTAAATGTATATATTAATCTAGAGAATATTAACATTTTAAGAAAATTAAATCTTTCAATCCACAAACATAGGATGTCTTTCTATGTATATCAATCTTTTTTTTCTTTTTTAAAAGTTTTTCCCCATCTTTATTGAAATATAATAGGCAATTAATTGCTCATATTTACATTGTACAATTCAATGAGCTTTTTCAATTATAGTTGGCATATAATATCTGTTTCAGTTGTACAGCATAATGATTAGAGATCTATATAACTCACAAAGAGATCACCTCACTAAATCAGGTACCCTTCTTGCCCCTTACATATTTTTTGCATTGTTGACTATTTTTCTTATGCTATACTTTATATCTTGATATTTTATATCTATCCATTTGTACTTCTTAATCTCTTTGCCTTTTTTTACCATTTCTCCCAAACCCTGCCTATCTAGTAGCCCTCATTCTCTGTATCTATGAGTATGTTTCCATTTTTGTTGTTGTCATTGTTTATTTTTTTCTTTAGATTTCACATGTACGTGAAATCATGTGGCATTTGTCTTTTTCTATCTGACTTACTTCATTCAGCACAATACCCTCTAGGTTTATCAAGGCAATATCTTTTTCTATCCCCTTCCTTGTAGGCTTTGTGAATATTTTAATCTGAAGTGAGTTTCTTGTAGGCAGCATATGTAGGTGTCTTGTTTCCTTATCCATTCAGCTTCCCTATCTTTTTGTTTGAGCTCTTATTCATGGTTTTGATACATGTTTTTTTCTTCTTAAAGAAGTCCCTCTAATATTTCCTGTAACAGTGATTTGGTGTTGATAAATTCTTTTAGCTTATTTTTGTATGGGAAGCTCTTTTTCTCTCCTTTGACTCTAAATTATAGCTTTTCTGGATAAAGTACTCTTGGTTATAAATCCTGGGTTTCAACACTTTGAATATTTTGTACCAAGCTCTTCTGTCCTGCAAAGTTTCTTTTGAGAAATTGTCTGCCAGTCTTATGGGAGCTCCCTTTTAGGTAACAAATTGCTTTGTCCTTGCTGCTTTTAAGATTCTCTATTTATATTTAACCTTTGGCATTTTTAATTACAATATGCCTTGATGTGGTTTTCTTTGGGTTCATTTTTTGGGTACTCTTTGAGCTTTCTAGGTTATATGTCTATTTCCTTCACCAGGTGAGAAAAGTTTTCCATCATTATTTCTTCAAATATATATTCAACTTCTTGTTCTCCTTCTTCAAGTACCCCTATGACACGGATGTTGTTACTCTTAATTTTGTCCCATAGGCTCATTAAATTATTATTATATTCTTGGTTACTTGTCTTTGGCTTTCTCATCTTTTATATCGGTATTTTGATCTTCTTCTTCCTCCACTCTGTTGATTCCCTCTAATATAGTTTTCATCTCAGATAATATATTTTATCACTTTTATCTTGTTTGTTAAAGTTCTCACTGAGTTCATCAATACTTCTCTTAATTTCATTGAATATCTTTTATAGCCAGTGTTTTGAACTCTGCATCTGTTTAGATTACTTGACTCCATTTTTTTTTTTTTAATCTATGTTCTGTTCTTTCATATGATTTCTGTTCCTTTGTCTTCCCATTTTGGCTGTCTTTTTGTGTCTGTTTTCTATGTACTAAGCAAAGTTCCTAAGTTTCCCAGTCTTATTAGTATGGCTCTGTGTAGTAGGTGTTCATCAGCACGGTCCTGTGAGGGGTTCAGCTGTAGGCAAAGTTTAGCCCCAGGCTATGTCCCTCCAGGGCTACCTGTTAAGATTCGGCAAGCAATCCACAGATGCTGTGCTTATAGTTGCCTCAAGAAGCCATGCCAGAAACTGAGGCTAGTTGCTATCAATGTAGGTCTTGATGCTGGTCAGCAAGTGGCACAAGACTTGCCAAGGATACAACTGAATGTGGCTTTGGTGGGGCCGTGAGTTGGGAGAGGTGGAGTTTCAATGAATCCTCTGGGCCAAGCGACCTCTGTTATCCATTTTGATTATGTTTCAGCTATACCAACACTGTGTCTGCACAATGGGAGCAGGAAGGGCTCAACAGAGGAGCGATGGATACCACTAGTACTTCTGCCCAGGAGAAAGCCTTGCTGCTGGCCCTCGCTCCGACAACTAAGTGTCTCTTGTAAGTCCCTGGTGTCCCCCCCAATCTCACCCAGCCAGTAGGTGACCAGCGTTGGTGCTCAGAGCAAGCAGATTCATTATCACAAAAGTCCGGTGGCGGACACAGCCCCCTTTAAGAGGCAGCTGCAGCTGCAGGATACAGCTGCTTTAGCCTCTGTCTCACTCAGCACCTGAGGACGGGGCAGACATGTATCTTCACCCCCTCCTACTTCTAGTCATTGTAGGGTGATTTCTTATTTCTCTACCTAGTTGTAGGGCTTCTAGTTCATCCAGACCCCCAGGCAACTCTGCTTGCTGTTTGCTCCATGTTTCCATCTCAACTTTGATGTGATTGCAAAAAGAGATGAGCAAAGCTTCTATCGTCTATGCCATTTTACCTGGTTCCCTTTTTCCATTTCTTTTAACAGTGCTTTGTAGTTGTGAGAGTGAAAGATTTACATTTAATTTGTTAAACTTATTTCTAAGTATTTTATTATTCTTTTGTTTTTATAAATAATATCATTTTCTTAATTTTATTTTTGGATTGTTAATTTGTATTGTATAGAAATGCAACTGACTTTTTGTATATTAATCTTGTATCCTGCAACTTTGCCAAACTTTTTTTATTAGATTTATTTATTTTTCAGTAGATTCCTTAGAATTATCTGCATATAAAATAATGTTATTTGCAAATAGAGATAATCTTATTACTCTCTTTCCAGTATGGATGGATTTTATTTCTTTTTCTTGGATAATTTTCTTGCTAGAATCTCCAATACAATGTTAAATAAAGTGGTGAAAGCAGACATCCTTGTCTACTTCCTGACCTTAGTGACCAAGCAGTCAGTCGTTTTTCATCAATTATGATGTTAGCTCCAGGTTTCTTGTAGATGTCCTTTAAGAGGTTGAGGAAGTTTTCTTCTTTTTCTAATTTATTGAATATTGTTTATATATATATGAAGTGTCTTGTCAAATGCTTTTTCAGCCTGTGTTAAAATAATTTTTTTATTCTATTGATATGATGCATTGCATTAATTAATTTTGGGATGTTAAGCCATTATTGCATTCCTTGTATAAATCCCACTTGGTCATAGTATGTAATTCATTTTACATAATGCTTTATTAAATTTGCTAGCATCTTAAAAGATTTGTAATGCACACTCATAACAGATATTGGTCTGTAGTTTCTTTTCTTGTGACGTCACTGTTTTCTTTTGGAATCAGAGTAATTACCCTCTTCTATTGTTTTTTTTTATTTTTTGGAAGAATTTGTGAAGAAGTGGTATTAATTCTTCTCTCAATGTTTGGTAGAATTCCCCAGTGAAGTCTTCTACTCCTAGACTTTTCTTTGTGCAAAGTTTTTAAATTACTAATTCTATCTTTTTACTTGCCTATTTAAATTTTTCTATTTCCTCTTGAGTCAGTGTCAACAGTTTGTGTCTCACTGAGAATTCATCTATTTCATCTCAGTTATATAATTTATTAGCACATAATTGTTAATAATATTGTCTTAAGATTCTTATTTCTATAAGGTCATGAATAATATCCTTATTTATTTCTAATTTTAGTAATTGAGTTCTCTATTTTTTCTTGTTTAGTCTACATAAAAATTGTTGATTTTGTTTATATTTTCAAAGAATCCACTTTTGGTTTTATTGATATTTTTCTATTATTTTATATTGTTTATTTTGTTAACTTTAAATGTAATTTTTTATGTCCTTTTTCTGGTTCCTTGATATTTAGTTTGCTGTTATTTTCTATTTTAAGGTGGAAAGCTATATTATTGATTTGAATTTTTTGCTCTTTTTAAATATAGATATTTATACCTATAAATTTATCTCTAAGCAATGTGTTAGCTACATCCCATGTTTATGTATGTATATCTTCATTTTCATTCATCTCTAAGTATTTAGTAATTTCCCTTGTGGTTTCTTCTTTGATATATTGGTTATTTAAGGGTACATGCATTTCCATATATATGTGAATTTCTCACATGTTTATCTGTAATTGATTTCTATTTTTATTTTATTATGGTCAGATATCATACTTTGTGTGATTTCAATCCTTAAATTAATGGAGGTCTGGCATATAATCTTTTCTGAAAAATGTTATATGTGTACAAGAGATTAATCTATATTCTGCCGTGGTGAAGTGGAGTGTTTCATAGATGGCTGTTGGTTCTAGTTGTTTTATAGTATTGTTCATGACTTTCTTTGTTGATCACCTATCTAGCTTTATAGCTATTTTTGAGAGTGGGTTATTGAAACCTCCAATCACTACTGTTGAATTGTTTATTTCTCCATTCAATGATGTCAGTTTTTCTTCATGTATTCTGTAGCTTTGTTGTTAGGTACACATATATTTATAATTTTTATATCTTCCTGATGGATTGTTTTCATTTATTATTATAAATTGTCTCTCAATCTGGTTTGGTTTGATTTGGTTTGGTTTGGTTTTAAAGCCTATTTTGTGGTATAGCCACTCTAGATTTTATGTATCTATTTGCAAGACATATCTTTTCCATATTTTTTCTTTCCATCCATTTTTATCTAATGTGTGTATCCCACAGATATTATATAGTTGGATCTTGTTGTTTCAACTGTGTTACAGTCTCTGCCTTCGGATTAAATTGTTTAACCTATTCATATCTAATGCTATTATTAATATAATTAGATTTTTTTGTCTCATGCTTTTTTGTTGTTCTAGTACTCCTTTACTGCTTTTTTTTTGCATTAAGTGAATATTTTCTAGTGTAAGATTTTAATCCTTTAATGATTTTTATTCTACTTTTTTGAAATATTTTATTAGCTGATCCTTAATTTATCAAGATCTACTTCAGATTTATACTAACTCTATGCCAGTGCAATAGAAAAATATTACTCCTATATAATTCTATTTCCTCTTTCCACTTTTTTGTGCTAATATTCTTAAATATATAGCATTTGTATATGTTATAACCCAATGATACAATATTATAAATTATGTTTTAATTATTTTTATGACTTTCATAGAATCTAAGAAAAAAAAGAAGAGCATTAATATGAGCTTGTTGCAGTAGCCATTATATTTACTATTTCTGGTTTTCTTTGTTATTGTAGATTTGAGTTGCTGTTTGGTGTAATTTCCTTATTCCAAAACAGCTTTACACCTACCCTCCTCTTATATTTTTATTGTCAAATATATTACATTTCTATATATTATAGGCACACAAAAAAAACATAGGTATTGTTTTATATGATTGCTTTGCTTTTTAAATAATATAATAAAAGAAAAAAGAAATATGTATTTATACTGTTTTTCTAATTGCATAATTACTTTTACCAGTGATGTTTGCTTTTTGTGTAAATTTGCCTTACTCTCTGAAGTTACTTGCTTTCAGGCTGAAGAACAGCCCTTAGTATTTTTTGTAAGGCAATCTTCAAGCAACAGATTATCTCAAAATTCTTTTTATTTAAATTTAGAGATGTCCTTATTTCAACTTTATTTTTGAATGTTAGTTTTGTGGGTATAAGATTTTTGGTTGACTTATTTAAAGCACTTTGAATATATCATCCTACTGCATTCTAGCCTTTATTGTTTTCATGAAAAATTGTCTCTTAGTCTTATGGAGCTTTCCTTATATGTAATGAACCTTTTTTTCTCTTTCTGCATTCAAGATTTTTCTCTTTGTCTTTCAACATTTTTACTGTAATGCACATGGATGTGAATATATTTATATTTGTCTTATTAAAGTTGAGCTTATTAGATATGTAGATTAATATTTTTCATCATTTTTAAAAAGTTTTCAGCCAGTATTTTTTTAAATTATTTTTTCTGCTTTTTTTCTCTCTTCTATTTTTCTGAGACCCCCAAGTTTATGTATTTTGGTATACTTAAAGATATTTCATATTTTTTAAGGCTCTGTTTATTTTTCTTCATTCTTTTTGCTTTTATAGTATGTAATTTTTATCAATCTGTATTCAAGTTCAATTACTTTTTTCTACTTGAAATCTACCATTGAGCCCTTATAGTGAATGTTTTATATCAGTTATTATAGATTTCAATTACAAATTACCATTTCAATCTTTATTTTTTTACAATTTTATATCTTTATTTATATTCTTTATTTGCCAAGAGATTGTCATAATACCTTCTTTTACTTCATTTAGCATAATTTTCTTTGTTTTTTAAACATATGTATCATGGCTGCTTTGAGATTTTTTTAAATATAAAATCTGGCCCTCTCAAAATCAGTTTCAGTTGCTCACATATCTTTCTTGTGTCAGTCATACTTTACTGATTCTTTTCATGTCTCATAATTTTTTGTTAAAAATCAAATATTTTACATAATATGTTGTGGCAACTCTAAAAACTGCTGCCTTCCATTTCCTCCCTGAGATTTGTTTTGTTTGCTTATTAATTTGTTTAGAATGGGATATTTCTTTATTGTTTCCAGTTCTTTGTGTTCTTTCAACTTCAATTTTAAGAAGCCAGATGCATCAAAGCATCTTCTCTTCATACATCTATTTTATGGTTTTAAAACACATTTTTTTCCCTTTCAAATTTATCATAGCTTTGAAAATCGTGAAGACATATTTTTATAGGCACGTACAAAATATTTTATTTATATTTGTAGATGTTTTGCCTAAAACTTAAGCACTCCTTTGAGGAGGGTATGTTTTAATACAGAGAATCATACAGATAAAAATACAAAGGGGAGAAAAGTTTTTTTAAAAAATATAGCTTTTACTTCACTTTAAAAAGAGATCAAGCTGTTATCAAGGTCCTGAAGAGTCCATAACTATATACACTTAATTCTGGACAAGGTTAAACTGATTGCCTTTGGAATGTCAATATTAGTGCTACAGAAAGTATTCCAAATTATTTCTCTTGGCATTCATGGCTCTTTATAATAAATCTCAACATTTTTCAGCTATTTTTAACAAATCATTTTCCTAAGACTTTTCTACAAATCCTTATTTCAGTCAAACATTACACACTACCTCCCACATGTGTTTTGTCCTCTATTGTTTCCCCTACTCAGGATAATCTTATTCTTTTTTTTTTTTCTATTAGAACCAGTTCTGCTCTTCCTTTAGGATTTAATATAAATCTTATTTCTACTATAAAAACTTCCTCCAGCACTCCTAACTGCAATAATCTTTCATTTCTCTTAGCCACTATAGCATTTATTTTGTATACCTTCTCTTTGCAATTAGAAATTTATTTTGTGTTCTTTATTCTACTAAGTGTTTGCCAAAAGAAATGTGTATTATTATTTCTCTGGTGTGTTCTCACTCCTAAAGTGGACTACCACCTTTTTGGGTATAGGAGTTTTAATCCTTGCTATAGTGTTTTAATCCTTTACACACATAGTGACTACCAGTTATTAAAATGTCTTTTCTTCTAGATATAGAGACAAAAAGAAAGCTGAAAAATGTTGTTTTTTAAATTTGTTCGGTTAATGGCTCTGATAATGTTTTAATTCTCTTGAAGACACAGACAGAATATTTTATTTTGCTCATTATAATAACTTGCACATTATAGGTGATTGGTAAATATTGAGTGAAACCCCCAGTGGCTGAAATGTAGTTTGCTGTGTCATTTCCCCCCTTATTTTGTTCCTTCCACTAATACTTATGATTCTAATGTGCTGAAACAAATAATTGCAGACCTTCATGACTTTACCAGTGTCATGAACAAACCTTGAAGTCTCCTAAAAACACTACCTTTTTTGAATGATTTCAACTAGACCCCTATGTTCAACGCCATCCCATTCTTGATTCTTCTGCAGTGTTGATGTGTGTGGCACTTTATTTTTTCTTGATTTGTCACATCTAACTCTGAATAGTGACTAGAAATAGCCCTTTTATGGAATTTTGAATGATGAAGAACTTTCTTCCCCTATTGGACTATACAAATGTGACAAAGAAGCAAGTAAAGGGTGGAGATATACAGTTATTAAAACTCCAAGGAAGCCTTGTCTACTGCCATCCCTGAGGCTAAGGACAGGCTGCTTTGCCATTACTCTCTCTTTGTCCTACCATCTTCTTCATTACACTTCTCCCTCCTCTAAACCACACCAATATTGGACTTATCTATTCACATATTTGGATTTGTGGGATCTTAAAAATAACAAACCCTGCCAGCCCAACCTACCCCCCATACCTTATATGTAACTTACTGTACTTCAATTACTTATACAAGAGCAACTATGCTGCTGCAGCTGCCGTATTATTCCTTTTAACAAACATTATCATAAAGGCACTTTTTTTTTTTTACTAGGACAACATTAGCAGAAGTTCAAGTGCACAAGTATTTGCTGTCTCATGTACCCAGAGAGAGGAAAAGTATCTGCGTTGGTGCCAGTCACCTAAGCAGGCATGATGTGGTTTTCTGGTCAAGGTAGCTTCCCAGAAATAGTATTTTCCTGATAATAGTGGCTTCCTAATTTTGGTGACTTTGACTGGGAGTTGTGGCAGTTTCTAGATTGTAAACAGTATCTGTTGGTGACCCCAGTTCCATGGTGTGTCTTTCCAAAAGTTCAAACTATTTTGTCAGCTCTCAATGAATGGATAAGTCATTCGATGCCACACACTAAATACCTTTCTGCTACAACAAGTTACAATGTATTCTGCTTTCTGTAACTGGAACCCGAATGACACAAGGGCCAACCACCTACCAAGGGTTGTCTGAAAGCAACTAGCAACACCCAGGTTTATTCTTTGCTGAGTAAATGTGCTCCACAACATGTCAGAATAGAAAATTCCATTATTCATTTTTTGGTGCTGCATCTCCTTATGTGCATTTTTATTAAAGCCATCATTTGTCATGTTAAGCAGCTGTTGCAACATAAAGAGAAACTGTCAAATAATATGGCTTTTGGAAATGGTGACATTTTCCTTTTAATGTCTTTTTCCTCCATTTCCCTTTTAATGTCTTTTTCTCCATTTCCCTCTACCCTCTTTTAAACTTTCTATTGTTGCAGTGGCAGTGGGCAAGGACTATCAGCCTGACAAGTGGCTCTGTATGCTGCTGAACAAAAACAGAGCTTGGAATAGGCTCTTCCTTGTTGTTTATGAGTTATGTAATCTTCATGGAAAACTTTAGTCCTCTGCTCTCTCTGCGTGAGGCACCAAGTACTCATATCACATACCAGAGGTTGGATACCTTTGGTACCTCATTTTGTTGATGATAAAGAATAGCCTCCACTTCCTGGAGCTGCCTGCTATCTGGAACCATGGGTCAGGAAGCAGGAGTGTACCTGGGTCTAAGAAAAGTCTCATATGGCCACACCTGGCTCTCAACCTTCAAAAATTTCTCTGCCTCAAGCAGTGCCAGAAAGTATGAGAGTTTTGTATTTGTTGCTTGTTTTTTGTTTGTTTGTTTTTTAATCCACTTGTCCACTTGTGCCAGAGCCTGCCTCGGCAACCATTTTCTACTCATGGATAAAGCCTCTTGATCCCACTTTAGGCTCATTTCTGGCCTAGAATTTAAGATAAATGTTGTCCTCATTCTAAGGCATGATGCTAGCCTGTCTCTGAGCAAGGTGACTTTGTAAGAAAATAAAATTACCCATCTCCCCCCAAATTATGAATTCAAATATCTTATGCTTATAAAACAATCCCCTCTTCCTCCAGGTGTTTGTCCAACTATTCCCACTAAAGTGTATCTTTACCACTTTAGAACTGCCTTATTGTTTTCTCCTCAATTTTCTATCAGTTCTTAAGACCTCTATTCTCTTCACTTTCTAAATCAGCTTGGATTTCATAGTCCATTATTCCAACTGATCCAGCATCTTAAACCCCCTTGCTCATTAATCTTTTTGTTACAAACTTTTCACTAAATTCCAACCCTGCATGAACCCAGCTTTCTGCTCTGAGCCTACTACTGGGAAGTTGGGCATAGTTAAGGACACAGCAGGGCCAGATGATTTACTTATAAGTTTATGCTTACAAAAGTCAAGTGGCCCCTCAACCTTATCCTATAATTTTTCTACTATTCGTTGGCCAACTCATATCACTACTTTCTATAATGGCTTTTTTGCCTTCTCCGTTCACCTCAGTCTTTTCAATTTTCACTTATATCATTTTGCTCTCAGCATATAATTCCTCCTACTTTAGAGAAAAAGAGAAACCAGTAAATGAGAATACCTTAGCTTTCCCTTACCAAGCATACAAACCTACCTACATTTGGATTCTCCTTCCCTCTGGTTAATATTGAGATTCTGTCACTTCTTATAAATTGACTAATAACACTACCTTTAGATTATTTTTGCTCTAGATTTCATCATTTTTGGTTTTTCAGGAAAATTATTCTAATAACTACTTTCTCTATTTAATGTATATTCAGGCTCACCATTTCAAGTTTATCTTTCCCCTTGGCTTTTATATATATGAAAAATTAAACTAAAGTTAAAAAAAGAACTTGGACCTTCATCTTCTTTCAACTTCTTCTGCATTACTCTTCCCTTTATTTCAGCCAAATATTTCAGAGTTTTACAAACATGCTCCTTCCCAGTTCTCATCTCCTAATCACACTTCTATGCATACCAGTATACCCTTTAACTTGTCACTCCACCAACTCATTTTATCCTATGGTCACTGGTGACCTCAATATTACTCTTAAATCTTTACCTTCTTGACCTTTCTGTATCTTTCAACACTTTCTTCTCTTATATGCACTACTTTCTTCTAATTCTCTCCTATCATTAAGTTGTTTTTTTTCTTTGTTTTCATTGCAAGCTTATCTTCTTCCACCCTGCTTTTGAATAATGGCACTCTTTCAGGCTTTTTTTCAAGGCCCTCTTATCTTTTTACTTTATATTTTCTTTAGAGCCTATGGTTTCAATTATTTATATCATAGTAACTCACTAATTTGTCTCTTAAGCCTAGAGTCCTCCACACATGTCTATTTACAACTGCCATTTTAATATCATTTCTGGGACTAATTAGTTTCTTTATTCAACAGTTACTGAGCACCTACCATGAGTCAGGTACTGGTCTAGGTACTGGTAATAGAGAAGTTAACAAATATACAATGTCATTGCTACATAAACAATGTGGCAACAGTGAGATAATAAACAATGAATAAATAAAAGATAAAAATGAAATATAATAACAAATGATAAATGCTCTAAAGAAACATAAACATGATGGAAGTTCTATTTTAAATTGCGTGATAATAGAAGTCATCTCTGATTAAGTGACATTTTATCAAAAAATCAAAGTAAGGGAATGAACCACTTGAAATTTTGGAGAAAAATAATTCCAAGCTTAGAAAATAGCAAGTGCAAATACAATTGGTGCATATAAAGTAAGTATATAGGCATCATAAAAAATATATAACTTTTAATATTTTCTTGATTTACTCAACTCCTCTAGGATGTCCATCCAGATTTTCAAACAAGAAAACACACTATCCACATTCAATTCAAATTTTTTCTAAAAATTCTGGTGTATTTTACCTTGTTAGTCATTTCCTGTTACTAGCAGCTGGTCCTTTCCTCTCACCCTTCTTGTCTTATTCCAGAATGTGCCCAAACATAGCAGGCATGTCTTCTAGGTAGTAGCCTCTCCTGGTTTCCTCTATCAGAGCACACTTAACCAATACCTGCCCAGCTATCTCCTGAAATATAAGATAAAAGTTGTATTCAAAGATTTAGTGATACCTGCTTTTGACTCTTGTTACTTTCCCACCATGAGGTGTTACTGATCTGGTCATGAGAGAGTGAATCCTTGGAGGTATATTCTCTTGTGAAAATCAGAATAAAGGGAAGAGGTGACACAATTTTCAACTAATTAATGTGTAGTTGATTACTTGTCCTATTCTTACCAGGGGTAGGCAGTTGCTGGATTTGGATATAATGAAGCTAGGAGAGGAGCCTAAATTCAGAACACAGGATTTGATTTTGTCACAGGATTTGATTTTGCTGATGAAAGCTATTTCTTCCATCAGAAATATCTCCTATAAAAATTAGACAGTCATTTATTAATTCTTAACAGTTTATGAGACCAATATCATGCCACCTTTTTAGAAGCCAGGCATGAGGTTAGTGCATTTAGCAACAAACAGCTCCAAATTCCCATCGGGTATTCAAGTTGATTTGCAGAAAAATGGAATGATGATTTTATAATAGCTAACAGAATTTCTGATTTAATGCAGCTGCTAAAAATTAGCGAGGACTCCACTGAAAGCTTCCCAGTCACTTATAATAACAGGATAATAAATCATTCCCAGCACTTTCTGGCATTTATGATTCTATTAGAAACATAGGACCTCATTTAGCTACTCTTCTCAGTTTATTTATTATTTATTTATTAAAATACATTTTAAAGTTCAAGAAAAAAAGCAATGCTCTCATTTAACTGCTAAATATATTAATAAGTGATAGTGTCTCTGTGGAATTCCTTATTTCAAAAGGGAGTAGGAAGAGAAGAGACAGAATCCTTAGATGAAGCCATCTAAACTTGAAAGGTCTATCGTTTTGGAAGCAATGCAATACGTTGCAGAAATATTAGATAATGACTCTGAAGACCTTGTCCCAAATACTTAACTCTTCTACTTCCTGCCCAGGTGACACTGCACCAGTCTCTCAGTATCTAAGAGCTTTACTTCTCTTGTTTATAGAAGTGGGATTATCATCTCTTGTCATTATGCATTTTCGAGGCAATTGGTACGTTTAATAAAATAATAAATGTGAAAGTATTTTATAAATTGTCAGGTTCAATGAATGTTAGTTATCTTTTTTATGAAGAAATTGGGTTTTTTCTTTGTTGGAAACACTTATTAAAAATATAAAGTACTAATTGCTAAACTGTTTACAGCTGCTTTGTTCTTCCTGCCCTAGGCTCTTAAGGGAGATCAAGCTCTCTTTCTCTGTTGGATATCTGAACCGAATTCTCAACTGTTTCAATAATAACTAAATTATACCTCAGAATACCCAGAATCTGGAACTAGGCCAACTCCTATATTTAGCTCATAGATAGCTATCTATTTTTACTATATTTACCAAATCATAAGAAACCATGTTTCACACTCTCTACACATGAAGTCACACATTCATGCTCATGTGGCCGTATATTTTTATATTCTTAAAAATACACTTTGGCAGAACCTGTACCATCTAGTCTTTGAATTGTAAATATAAAGAGGAGATATTTAGGAGTAGTGGTACCCAACAACAGCTGGCAGACAGAATTATACAGAGCGTGTGTAGGAGGCTTTGGTGACCTGCCTGATCTATGAACTTGTTTAAAGAGGAAGCAAGTTCAATATTTTTAACTTCATTCGGAAAGTATTTATAAAACTTCCTTTCTACTTCTTAGTGCTAAGATGAATAGAAATAAATATGGCACAGTTTCATTCCCTTCAGGGACTTATAATATCATTGGAGAGATAAAATACGCACACAGGAAACCACTGGACGACATTTTAAGATAATATCTGATTGATTAAGAGCTGAAATGGGCCAGAATACACATGGAAGTCATAGTGGAAAATGTAGGCACTGAGATGAAAATGTTTGTTGACTTGAAGAGATTCAGAGGGAAGAGCAGGAATGGAAAAATGGCATTGGCAGACTGGCGAGGCAGAAAAGAAAACTGGATACAGAAGAGATAGTATGACTCCTGTCTGACCTTGGAAGATAGAGGCATCACATTTTCAGCAAAGTTGGTGTAAAAAAAATAATAATAATGTCAGTAGTTAATGACAATGAGTGGTCAGGTGGGAAATAAAGGTAGGAAAATAGTTTGAGCCAAGCTGAAAGAGGCTTTAAAAGAACTTGACCTTTAACGACTAACTAATAAAGAAGTCACAAAGAATTTTAAGGCATCAGTGGTACGATCAAATTTTGGTTAAAATAGTTACTGTGATGTCATAGTGGAAAGAAGAGATTGGTAGAAGGGAGATCATCGAGGAGGCCATTGCCATTAAGAAGGCTTAAAATGACAAGAAATTAATAAGAACAAGCTGTAAAGCAGGATCCGCATTATTGCAAAATAGGTACTTGTCATATTATAGTTGTGTTCCAGAGAGGTTTCCTTTAAATAGATTATAAAGTGACTGGTGCTCCCTGGAGGCATGCAGCTTGTGGCTCTAAAAAAAGTACTAATAAAAAATATTTCTGGAATTAAATTGGCAAGATTTTGTAAAGGGATATTTGGGGAGAGGGAAGAAGGGTCAGGCCTTGAATCTTTGTTTTTATCTATATGTTGTCCTTTGGAGACCTCATCTAGTTCTGTGTCTGTAAGTATCATTATCAGGCTAATGACTCAAATTATATATATTTGACTCACATTATATATATATATATATATATATATATGTAATTATAGATATATTTCTATCATATGTATATATAGATATGATTCTATCATCTATCTATCTATCTTATCTATCTGGACATCACTTGTAAATTCTTAATCTTTTAGCAGGAGATGAAATGGGACATCTCTTGCAGAGTTAATCTTTTTAGTAAACCTAGTTAAGTTTTCTTCCTTCCTTTCTTCGGAAAAAGGCTTCCTCCCTCAAATACTGATAATTGCCCTGGTGACTCAGATCCTCTAGTTATTAATAACTCATCAGCCCATTGTTAAGCAGAAATGGTGTCTTGCTCAATTCTTTGTTTAAGACATCAAGAACCTGGACAACGCTCTGGGAGAGGACCCAACTCTCCAATAACATATCTATCACCTATAACTTATAATCTATCTATCTCTATCTTTCTCTATCTTTCTCTGAATTTCAGAACTAAATATCTTTCTGCCTACTTACCCTCTTTATTTGGATTTCAAGTAGACATCTTATATTTGACATGTCCAAACCCAAACTCATTTTCTCCAATTTCAAACTTGTATCTCCCACATGTTACACATCTTAGTAAATGTTAACTTAATCTCAGTTGTTCAGAATCAGAACTTTGTAATCACTCTTGACTCCTATTATCCTCATATTTGACACCTAATTTATCAGCAAATACTGCCAGATCTACCTCCAGAATATATTCAGAATCCCATTCCTCTAATCACCTTCACTGATATCAACCTGTTCTAAACCACATCTCTTACCTAGATCATTATAAAAGTCTCTGGATGGTCTCCCTGCTTCTGTAAGGTATGGCATGCAATTGATTCTCAAAATAGGAGTAGGAATAATCTGTTTAAAACACAATAGTTTATGTTACTTCTCTGTCCCAAATCTTCCACTGACCCCATCTCACTCAAAGGCAAACCCTTGCATGATCTGATTCCTCATCCCTTAATTGATTCCTCTTTTCCTATCACACAACCCAAGTTTAGCCATGCTTTCTTATTTCTTATCCAGGCCAGGCATACTCTTTCCTTGGGGCATTTGAGATTGCAACTCTATTTTCATGAGAACCTCTTCTTCAAAGCAACCTGCTGTATCACAAGGCACAAGGTTTTCATTTCAATGTCAGCTTCTCAATGTCATCTTCTCTGACTGCAAGACCCCTCTTATTTTTCTACTCTTCCCAGCCTTATTTTTTCTAATTCAAATTGCCATTGAAAATGCCACATTTTTCTTTATGTATTTATGAATTAATTCATTTATTGTCTCTTTCACTAGAACAAAAGCTTGATTAGCATTACTAGCACTATGTATGGATACATGGATTTGATAGACATCAGAATGTAAGTAATATTTAAGGCCATGAGAGGGGGTGTGTTTAATGAAGAAAAGATTAGAGAGGGACAAACAAATATTTAAGAGAAGTAGAGAGAAAGGGAAGCTAATAGAGAAGGAGATGGGGATTATACAGGCTGGCAGAGAACATTCAGAATAAGAGTGAAGAGTTTTGAAACAAGACTTAGCCATGTTTTCAAACGTAATTACGTGGCTAAGTAAGGTAAAATTAAACACTGCATCTTGCATTTGGATTTTAGGAAGATGTTGAGAACCTTAAGAAAATGTATTTCAGCTGAGCAGAGAGGGCAGCAGCTGCATTATAGAAACTTAAAAGAATGAGATATAAAAAAAATATAGAGTAGAAAAAGAAAGTCAGAGAGAGATTTTAACTGTATAATCAAAAATTGGCATACAATATTAGTAAGAAACCACCTTTACTTTCTTAATTATAGCTTATATTAAATTCCTGCAAAAAAATTAAATGAAAGTTTGCATTTTATTATTAAAAATATTATATTAATAATAGTCTGATATCTTTAATCCACTTAACTAGAAATTATTTGTTTTCCCTAGAACAAAAATAGTTCCAGAAGTGACAACAAAGCAAGATGTTTTTATTTATTTAAGGTATTTCTTATTTTCTTAAAGGAAAATGAGTGTTAGCAAAAACTTCATTTGAAGTGTTTTTAGCAAATTTAATTTTTAAGTTCATAATATAGTCAGAAAATTGACTCTCTAAATAACTTTGTATATTTTTATCTTTATTCTCCTTGGTTGATTAAAAACAAAAACAAAATAAAACAAAACATACAAAAAAAACCAGCCTAAGGTTTTTTCTTCAATTTACTATAATTTTATGGGCAAGAAGAAAAAGTCTGTTGTAAACTTTGAGGTATAAAGTGATTTTATTATTTGACAAGATATATTAAGCACTTATTTTATGCCCTTCACAGTGTTAGACACAGGGAAATTGAAGAAATATTAGTCTTTAAAATTCAGTCTATAATAGCCATAATACAGATGTGATATAGTGGAATTATTAGGAAATGAATTATTTTACCTAATAGTGTAAGAGAAGCCACATTGTGGTTATAGTAAGTGTAAGACAGGCTACACTGTGGTTACCAGAAAGACAAAGATGACAGATATGGGTGCTGTATACACGAGTCCTATCTGGATCAGCAAATAAAGGGGAAAAACTGTAGAGGATATTATGATAGATGATAGATAGATAGATACATAGATGGATACATAGATAGATAGATAGATAGATAGATAGATAGATAGATAGATAGATAGATAGAGATAATAGTCATAATATCTGACAACAGCTATTGAAATAGGCCAAAACTAAAAGTGGTTAAAACTGAAAATAGCTCAGCATAAACATAGAGGAAAACTGCGGGGAGCAGAGAAGAGATAAATTGAACTTATTGGGCCTAAAGAAGAAATGTGAATTCAATAAAATAAACACAGATTGAAACCTTTGGATATTTATTAACAGTTAACATTGACTATGAGCTGAAGAAGTGTTTAATGAAAATTAATCTGACTGTTACGTGTAAAAACAATTAGAAAAGAGAGATTTTAAAATGGAAAACAAAAAGACTACAATTATTACAGACTTAGCTTATGAAGTGAGATTGGACTTGGCTAATTCTAGAAAAAAAGAATTACAGGTAAAAATAAGTGACATTACAAAATAAGAACTGATAGAAAGCCATGACAGCTAAGTCAGGGTTCAATGATAACTCTGTTTCCAAAACAAGCTAATGAAGAAACAAATGGAAACTAATTTTTTTTTATTTAGCACATATCAAATTCTAGTTTCACACTATTATCATATTTTATCTTCACAATACCTTGTAAGAAGAAGAAATATTAAGGTTTAAATGTTTAAGCTATTTACATACGATCATATATCCGGGCATTCACGGAGGTAAGATTCAAACACAAGCCTTTTAGCTCTAAGCCCAGGGACCTTTCCACTTTATAATGTTCTGCCAACACTTAGTCTTAATTTACAGCCTTAATATACACTTTTAAACTTATCCACCTCTACACTACTATACCTTACTCCTACTGCAAGCAAAGTCATTTATTGTTGTTCCTCATGCTAGCCTTGGTTTACTCTACCTCTGCTACTACTATTCTTACTATCTCCTGAGTGCTTCCTTTCTCCCTTTCTTGTCTTATTAAGATCTAAAGGCTCATTTCTAATATTATCTTCCTATGAAGTTTTCCCTTTGTCCCGAGTGTATATGATCACTCTTTTCTGAAACTTTCTGAACCTTCTCTACTTTTTCCTACTTCCTCACTCTACTTACATTGTAGTATTTAAATTTTTGTCTCATCTATAATATAAGAGTGCAATTTCTTGAGAAAAATAAGACTTGTTATCTTTTTGGTGATCTCCATAATTCTTTTATAATAGGAATTTGTTGGACAAGAAAAGAGAGAAGGTGAGAGGGGTTTAAGATGGCAGAGTAGGAAGATTCTGAGTTCCTCTCCCAAAGACAAAACTACAATGACATAGAACAACACTCACTGAGAATGACCTAAAGACTAGCAGAACAGATTTTCTACAACTAAGGATATAAATTAAAAACACATCAAGGCAGGTAGGAAGGGCAGAGATGTAGTTTAGTCAGAACCCAAACCCCTGGGGGCATCACCCCAGATACAGCTAAAGGCTGTAGAAAACCAAAACTCTGCTCTTAAAGTTCCTACGCACAAGTTTATTCTCTCTGAGTCTCAGTGCAGAGGCAGCAGCTTTCTGAAAAGCACCTGGGTCATACATGAAGAAGATACAATGATCAATGTTAAGATCAATTCCAGAAGGACAAAGATCTGTTGTTACTTTCACCAGGTGCAGAAGCACTGGTGAACACCATTTTTTAATGCTCTTTTCACCTAACTGGGCACCATTTCTGACATTCTCAATTAACCTTGCTAACACTGTTGGCTCAGCCCCAGTGTTCTCCTGAGGTCCTGCCCTGTCTAACCAGACTACCCGACTCTGTACCCCTCCAAAGAGGTTCCTACCCTGCCTCACCAAAGGGACAGCCTTGGTCTGCACTAGCACCCTCATAAGCAGCTCCCGCCATGAGGAGTCAGCTTTCACACACTAGTAATCCCACAATAATTGAGATTGAACCTTTCAGCCAACCATAATGGGAGTCTACCCCATATATCAGCATGCCTGCAGAAGGCACAGTAAGGCTTTGCTGCTAGTCAGCCTGAGGGCCAACCCACTCACCAGCATACCTACAATAATCATGGCCCAATGACAACAAGAGGGTGCAAACAACCCACATAAAATAAACCCCTAAAGCACCTCGTTTTGGCAACAATGGGGATTGTGCAATGGGCCCCACAGTACTCTATCTACATTAGGCCGCTCTTTACAAATCAGGAGACATAGCTTATCTACCTCATAGGTAGAAATAAACACAGAAAATTAGGCAAAATGAGAAGACAAATGAATATGTTTCCAACAAAAGATCAAGACAAATCTCAGAAAAAGAACTAAATGAAACAAAGATAAGCAGTCTACCATACAGAGTTCAAAGTAATGATCTCAAAGAGGCTAACAGAACTTGGGAGGACTTTAACAAAAAGAATAGAAAATATTTTTTAAAACAATCAGGTTGGAAAATATAATAACTGGGGTAAGAAATATACTAGAAAAAAAATCAACAACAGATAATATGATTAAAAGAATGGATTAGCGATCTGAAAGACATAGTAGTAGGAATCACCCAACTGAAACAGCAAAATTTAAAAAAGGAGTTTTAAAAAATGGAGATAGTTCAAGGGACCTCTGAACAACAACAGTGTGCTAAAATTCACATTCTAGGGGTTTCAGAAGGAGAAGAGAAAGGGACAGAAAACCTATTTGAAGAAATAATGGCTGAAAATGTCTCAACCCTAGAAGAGAAAAGTGATGTCTAAATCCAGGAAGGACAGAGAGTCACAAATAAAATGAACCTAAAGAGTCCTACATCAAGACACATCACAATTAAAATGTCAAAAGTTAAGGATAAAGAGAAATCTTAACGCAGCAAAAGTAAAACAACTAGTAATGTATGGGAACACCTATAAGACTATCTGCTGATTTTTCAGCAGAAACTTTGCAGGCCAAAAGGGAGAGGCATGATATAGTTAAAATGATGAAAGGAAAAAACCTAAAACCAAGAATAGTATACCTGGCAAGGCTATCTATCATTCAGAATAGAAGATGAAAACTTTTCCTCTATGATCAGGAACAAAACAAAGATACCAACTCTTGCTACTTTTATTCAACATAATACTGGAAGTCCTAGCCACAGTATTTAGACAAAAATAAATAAATAAATACATACATACATACATATATAAAAAATAAAAGCATTAAAATTGGAAACAAATCAGTAAAATTGTTACTAAATAAAGGTGATATGATCCTATATGCATAGAAAACCCTAAATACCACACACACACACACACATACACACACACACACAATTAAAACTAATAAATTAATTCAGTAAAGTTGCAAGATACAAAATTAATATATAAAAATGCATTGCTTTTCAATACACTAATAACAAACTATCAGAAAGAGAATTTTTCAAAATCCCATTTATAATTTCATCAAAGAGAATTAGCAATTATAAAATAGTAATGAGATATAAAGTACAACAGAGAATATAGTCAACAATATTTTAATAATTATACATGCTGTCAGGTGGTTACTAGACTTATCAGGGAGATCACTTTAAAAGTTATATAAATGTGTAACCACTATGCTATATCCCTGAAACTAATATAATATTAAATGCCAAATTGTAATTGAAATTTTTTTAAAGATTAAAAAAATAACATGCTGAGGAAGAAATTTAAGTAGCTGAAAGATCTGTTCATTGATGAAAGAAATTGAAGACAATACAAATAAATAAAGGATATACTGTTTTCATAGATGGGAAAATTAATATTGTTAAAACGTCTATGCTACTCAATGCAATCTCTATTAATTCCAATGGCATTATTCTCAGAACAAGGATAAACCATCCTAAAATTTGTATGGAACCAGAAAATACCCTGAACAGCCCAAGAAATCTTGAGAAAGAAGAACAAAGTTGGAGGTATCACACACCCTGACTGTAAATGATACTATGAAGCTATAGTAATCAAAATAGTATGGTACTGGCACAAAAATAGACTCATACTTCAGTGGAGCAGAATAGAGAGCCCAGAAAAACCTAAACTTATCTGTTCAATTAATCTACAACAAAAGAGGCAACAATATATAATAAAGAAAAGACTATCTCTTCAACAAGTGGTTTGGAAAAACTGGACAACTACACGCAAGAAAGAAAGAAACTAAACCACTTTCTTATACCATATACAAAAAGAAACTCAAAATGGATTAAAGACATATGTAAACCTAAAACCATAAAATTTTAGAAGAAAACATAGGTAGTAAAGTTTTTGACATGAATATTAGTAATGTCTTTCTAAATATGTCTCCTCAGGCAAGGGCAACAAAGCAAAAATAAAATTTTATTTGTCTATTTTGACAATATCATAGTTGAAAGCTTTGGCGCAGAGGAGGAAACCAATAAAACAAAAAGGAATCTACTAAATGGGAGAAGATAATTGTAAATGATATATTTGATAAGGGGCTAATATCAAAAACATATAAAAATTCAGCATCAAATAAACAAACAGTCTGATTTTTAATAAATGGACAGAGGACCTAAATAGATATTTCTCCAAAGAAAATA
Organism: Macroglossus sobrinus; assembly: GCA_004027375.1. Lineage (NCBI taxonomy): Eukaryota > Metazoa > Chordata > Mammalia > Chiroptera > Pteropodidae > Macroglossus > Macroglossus sobrinus. Next base: position 266,898 of record PVKZ01001996.1, read on the forward strand.
TACAGATGGTCAACCGCCACATAAAAAAAAAAAATGCTCAGCATCACTAATCATCCAGGAAATGCAACTCAAAACCACAATGCGATATCAGCACAAATTTTTCAGAAAAGTTATTATTGAAAAGACAACAAAAACGTTTTGGTTAGGGTGATGTAGGGAGAAAAGGGAACCACCATGCACTATTGGTGGAATTGTAAATTGGTGTAGTCATTATGAAAAACAGTATGGAGATTTCTCAAAAAAATAAAAATAGAACTACATACAACCCAGCAATTCTACTTTTGGATATTTTTTCTGAATAAAATGAAGACATTAATTCAAAAAGATATATGTACTTCTATGTTCATTGTATCATTATTTAAAATAACTAAGACAAAAAAAGCCACCTATGTATTTATCAATGGATAAATACATAAAGATGTTGTATTTATATATAATGGAATACTACTCAGCCATAAAAATAATAAAATTTTGCCATTGGTAATAACATGGAAGGACCTAGAAGGTATTATACTAAGTGAAATAAGTCAGACAGAGGAAGACAAATATATGTGATCTCACTTATCAGAGAATCTAAAAAGCAAAACATGAACAAACAAAACAAAAGAGAATCAGAACACAGATACAGAAAACAAACTTTGTGGCCAAAGGGGAGGATAGAAACAGTTGAAAGAAATTAAGAAGTAGAAAATCCTAGTCGTATAATGAATGAATCATGGAGATATAATGTACAACATAGTAAATATAATCAGTAGAATTGTAATAACTTTGTACGGTGTCAGATGATTACTGGATTTATCGTGATGATCACTTTGTAAGGTATATATAAATGTTGAATCACCATGTTGTACACCTGACATTAATATAACATTGTATGTCAACTATAATTTTAAAAGATGGAAGGTTAAAAAGAAGAAAAGAACACACATAGGTCTTAAGAAGAAAAACAAAATATTTTCTAGCTACTTGACAGTGTGGTGGGGTATAAAATTACCCTGAACTGGTAGGTAAGAAAGCTGGGTTCTTTGGAAAGTCACATCATCACTCTGGACGCAGTTCCTCCTTCAAAATAAAGAGATTTGGACACCTGGCAATACCTTAAATTGTTTTCAATTTTAATAATCTCCATCTGATATTTGGAAGTAGAGAGTAAAAATCTAGGTTTTGATTACCTAATTAAACTCCAACATTTTCATTCTTTAAAAAATCTACTTCACTCTAAAGGTCAACTTTAATAAACCACTTCACCATCAGCCCCGCATCAAGAAAGCTCAGCTGACACCCTTAAGGTGGGACACATGCCAGAGTTTTCTTGGGCCCCTGGGCCCCTGTAAACCACAGAGTTGATATCCCTGTTCCCAATCTGGGTAATGTGCTGTGGCTTATTTGCATAATTACATGCATTAGGAAGGCTACTGATTGAATTGCTCCTTGCCAAATTATGATAGGTTTTTGAATGAAACTGCCTTTCTTGTCTCTGAACAGCTGCTGGTGGTATGCTCAGTCTTCAATCACCACAGGGAGAATGGCACCCACTTTCCTCCATATTTGAAAGTTTCTTTTCCAAGAAAGAGAGACATCCTGGAATTTCTCCAAGTCAATTCTGTTAAGCCAATGCCAAGTGACTTTCCCCAAGCAGGGCAACAAAGGCACTCACAGCGCTACAGTTCTGGAAGATAAACCACTACAATGCTGGATAGATGCCTTCTGGGATTGGTCCAGGTGTTGTGCAAGTTCAAACATGTTTTAATCTTAACAGAAGTCATGGAGTTACTTAAGAAATATAATTTTATGTTGTTGCTGTGCCCAGCGTTGCTCTAGGCACTGGTCACCTGAGATAAAAAAAGGCACAATACTGATTCATGCAATGAGTGCAGTCTGGTGAGTGATGAGGATGAACTGTGTCATGGGTGTTGTTCCTGCTCCTCATGCTGCTTGTGCTATAATTGTTTATTATCCTGTCTTATTTACTGTGTAAACTCCTGAAGAGCAGAGATTGTGTCTCATTTTTCCATCACTTCATCCCTAAACAATAGCTAAATAGCTCAAGCACTTTGAGATCAAGGCTTGTATCTTATATTTCTTTTCTGATCTCCCATATCACCAAGCAAAGTTCTTTATTTACATCATGTTCCACAAAGGACTGTAAATTGTCTACAAACATTATATATATATATATATATATATATATATATATATATATATATATATATACATATACATATATATGCATGTCTTGCCCACATATGGCTATGTGTATTTATGAGGCTAATCTAATTATGTTGATTTTCTGTTACTGTTCTATTGGTAAACTAGAAGAAAAACAAAGAGATTAAAGTGGGTGCTAAGTAATTACCTTCTCAATAAGTACTACTGTGTGTCAGACAGTAGTACTTTCTGAGATTCTAATTCATCAAATTTAGAATTGTCAGATTCCTCAGAAATTTACTGGAGGGCGATGACCTTTCATTGCAAATGAAACCCCACTCAGGGCTGATACTTATTTTTTCCAAAAAGATCATGCTATATCCTGCTTCAGACTAGTCAAACATATGCTTATCACTGCCTAGCAGTTCTTTTCCACATGTTCTTCATTTTCTAGTCAAATTTTGTTCATCCTTTAGAAATCACATCAAGTATAGCCTCTGTCTGGAAACTTTTCTTTTGATTCCCCTTTCCTTAAGCCTAATGGAGATGTGTGACCTCTATTTTCCCATAGTATTTCTTGTATATTCTAAGTAGCACTTATTGCAGAATAATCATTTATTTACTCATCTATCACTGTGGCTTGATCCCTTGAGATCATGTACAATATCTTACTTGGTATTTTAAATTATACCTTCTACCTTAGGAGTCACTCAATAAGTACTTACTGTATAAATAAAAGTAAAATAATCATTTTGCAGATGGAATAATTGAGGTTAATTAAGGCTAAGTAAGCCTCTGAATATCACACAGTCAGTAAGAGTTAGAAGAGTAGGGAAAAAAGTGTATCTCCAACAGACTTTGGGAGCACCTAGCTATTCAAAAATGGACATTTGAGATCATTGATTGGCATGATTATTACCAAATTTAATCTCCAAATTAGAATAAACATCAGGCATTTTGCGTGGATCTTATTAGATAAAGATAAAGATTTTTGAGTGAAATCAAGTATTGTTCAAACAAATAAATAATTAGTATTGAGGAATTATATATAGAATTAAGCTTATAAGAGTTATGTATCTGTGTTGCTTTAGAAAATTTTTCTCCTATGAAATGAAAACTGAATTTTGGTTTAAGATTTGGATAGCAGAGAGTTAATTATGATCAGGGAAAAATAAAAGTCTAGTAACTAAAATGGGAAATTTTCTATAGATTCCAGGACCCTCTGGAGGCAAATTAAGCAAATCTGCTGAAGATGTAGAAAGAATTCCAATAATGAGTCTTGTAAATTTTGAACCTTTTAAGCTCTATTCAGTGAATAATCTTATATATTATCCAAACTAACACCCTAAAAGTAATGAACCATAAATGAGTCAAGGAGACCATGTGAAAATTAGAAAAAGCATAGGATTTCAAGATAAATTTCCAAATCTTCCTTCAATAGGTAACCATGTAGTGCATCCACTCTTGTTTTCTCACTAATTTATTCTTTTGACAATGGTTTATGCCAACTAATGTGCTAAGTAGTGGGGAACATTGTGGTGAACAAGAATTGACTCCTATACTGGAAGGTTTACTCTCCTGTATAAAAGACTTGGTAGTGAATAAGAAATGATAACATACTGTGAGGGCTATGAGAAGGAAATTACAGAGTTCTTTGAAAATACAGTTTTTGTGAGGAAGAGGGACAAAGGAAGGCATTTGGAAAAGAATGACCTCTACACAGATATCTTGAGGAGCCAAGTGATGAGGGCATGAGGGAGAGATGCAAACATAAATGAGACCCAGAGGTTCTTGCATGCAAATAGTTCTGTGTGGCTGGAAGATGGAGTATTAGAAGGTGGAAGTAAGGCTAGCCCAAGATAAGGATGCAGAAATACACAGGGCTGGTTTGGGAAGACATCTCATGTGCTTGAGAGTTTCGGTCAGTTCTCAAAACAAGGTTGATACCTGGGGTGGAGGTAACACAATCAGATTTGTGATTTTAAGTGATTGCTCTAGCCATAGTTTCGAGAATGAATTTTAGAGAGCAAGTGTAGAGACCAGTATGATAGCTAGAGCTAATGCAATGGTCACAGAATAGGTATGGAGAACAATAAATGATTTGAAGACGTGTAGACAAATTATTAAATTAAGAATGGGAATATACTAACAATTTACCTTATAAATTTGTTTTAAAAGTTAAATAATATAATGGATTTGAAATTGACATATGAATAATAATGTGCTGCCAGTTATTATCAACGAGGTAGGAAATGGGAGTTTTCTTTCAAGCAGTCTAAATAATAAAGTCAAGATAGTTAACCCAAATCTTTGAAAATTTTCTCTTTTTATTAAAAAAATTTTGGTAACAGAAAAGAAACAAGTTTCTCCAGGATGAATGGCAGTGGTCAGTGTCCCAGCAAGAAACCATGTTCATAGTTCACTAGCTGGTCATGTCTGTGTTCTTCTCTTCTATTTTAACCTCAGGGTAAAATGACAATTTTATTAATATTAATACACTTGCATAAAGTGCTAATTTACTCCATCATTTTCTTAATTAGCACTATTGAATTGTGAGACTCATCTGTATGAATAATGAATGCCGATATGACTTTTTCAAAATCTGACTCATCTCTGCCAAGAGAAGTTCAGAAAATAAGAAATACTCATCTGTAATTTTTGATAATTTTGGAGACAGACCACTTTCTCAGAAGATGGTAAAAGCATCAAGAAGGTTCATTAATTAAACCTGGGCAGAAATTGGGAAGGCTACTCTACCTTTCTTTTAGAATAAGTAATATGAAGATTTTGCTTTAGGTTTTACCAGCCCTGTCACTTCCTCTTGGAATGTACTAATGAATATAGGTTTCTCTCTAGTTCTTACACAATTTCATTCCCTCTGTTAGTGTCACAGGATAGGAGATTAAAGGCGATGAGGTGAGGTCAAAAAGAGTAGGTTTATTTGATCAAAGAATAAAATAAATCCATGCTTCTTTTATTCTCTGCACTAATTATCTCAATTGGATAGAAAATTCAGCTATTTATAAAACTGACAAAAATTAATGTCAAAAATATTGAAAAACCTCCTAATGATAAGTCAGTGATAAGAGCATTGCAAACAAATAAAAAAATGGACAAAATAAATGAACAAGCATACCAGAGAGGAGGAAATACATATAAAGAGATGTCTCTCAGATTCTAATATAAGACTACAATTACCTAACGTTTTACACAGAATCAATCAGCAAAAATTTAAATGTCCAATCCTACTAATATTGGAGAATTTATGATTCTGCAGGATCTTTAGGTATTGCTCTTGGTAAGCAGTTTGGCAATACCTTCTATATTTAAGCATCCCCTAACTCTGTGGCCCAGTAATTTCACTTCTGAAATTTCTGTATATATGTTTTTATTAATCATTTTCATAATTTAAAAAATTATGAATTTAATTTAAATACCTATCAGCATAAAAAAGGGCAAATTAACTGAAGTATATTCACAAATTGGTGTAATATACAGCAGTCAAGCAAATAAATTATAGCTAAACATAAAAATAGAGGCAATTTTACAAATATTAAGTAAAAAAAGTCTCCCAAATTACATATATCATAATGCATGCCCTTTTTTTATGAAGATGAAAAACAACAAAACAAAAAAGTAATTTTAAAGACTTCTACATATGGGATGAAATTGTATAAAAATGAAAGTATGACATGAACATAGAAATCTAGATAATGATTCCCTTGGGTAGGAAGGAGGCAGGAAAAGAAATTGGTGGAGGGACCATGTGGTCAGAATACAGGCTGATGCCAAGTCTTATGTTTTGTGTTTTTTTTTTTTTTTTGGAGCTATTGTGTATCTATTTGCTTAAAATAAATTTTTAAAAAAATAGAATAAAATATTAAATTAAATTAAAAAACAAAATGAAATAAAATAGGTAGGTCATATATAGAATACTGATGAGACTGTATCCTATACCAATGGTTAGAAATAATCTTATTCTGTACATCTGAGGTTAATTTAGAAAAAGAAAAAAAACTTCAATCATCAAATGTCTTTTATCCTTATATAGTTGGTTTTTAAAGAAAAAAGAAATCCTTCCATTCTATCATTAATTTAGGTAACTCCTTAAAAAAACACATTCATTTTATCATCCTTGGATAATGTTCCTTATGTACCAAGGACACAGAAAGAGCAACAGTATGAAAGGATATGTATGAATTAGAACGTCTGCAGTTAACTGAATCTTGAGATATGGGCAAAAGGGCCTGGCACCTTTTTGTGGGAACACAGGAGCTGGTGAAGATGAAAACTTAGGTGAGATGGATCTCCATGCCAACTACAGACTCATAGCAGTGATTATCCAGAGGTTTAGTAATTTCAGAAAGTTGTTCAGGGAGACAGAATCTCAGGCACAACTTGCCAGCGTGGCTGATTAAAGTGATGCAGAGTGCCTGCATTTACCAGTAAGGCCTAACTTATGGCAAAGAAATGCTCTTATGGCATTTGTCTCAGGCATCTCCTCTCTCAACTTTTCTGTCAGTTTAAGTTGACACAGAATCCAGAGAATGATAGCCTGTACTAACAACAACAGCACTTTACATTTGTATAGCACCATCCTGTATGCTGTCCAATTAATTCTCACAACAGTGAGAAAGGTACACATTCTGCTTTCTTATTGTCATAGGAAGGAGCTGAGGTCTGGAGAGACTTTATATTGGCCACTAACAAATGATAATTCTGGTCACTGGCCTGTCATGTCCTTTTCATGATGTCTTCCAAAAAAGAAGGGGCCCGGTGGAAACAGGGAGTTCAGACTAATATTTAATAAACACACATGTCAGTGCATTGCAATCTTTATCTCATTTAATATTTACAATATCCTTAGGAAGTAAGCACTGTCATTCTCTCTCCTTAAGGATAAGAAAGTGGAAAATTCAGAGTTTAAGTTATCATCTGTGTAACCTAGAGCAATATAGAGATTATAATAGTAAATAACCTCATGAAGTTATTGAGAGAATTAATGACATGGGGTAACTTACTGAAAAAATTAAACTGAACAAAGCTTATAAATGGTGAAAGATTGAACCCATGGTTGTGTAATATCAAGACCTGCCTTTTTTACTAAAGCCATGTTGTCCACTAGGGGAATCGAAACAGATGATGTGGATGTTAGATTTGACCAGCTAAGCAAAGCACAACCGCACACCAATTCTGAGACCCACCACCCAAAGGAGTGCCATAAGAAAAGAGCTTACAATTGATTCTCACCAGATGCCCTTCTCCACACATGCCAGAGTTCCATCAAGGCATAGCTCTACTCCTTGGATATTATTAGAACCACAAACTAGAAAATCTTTGACTGGCAAGAAACCAGGACATCAATTTTTATACTGCATCTGCTTTAAAGAGTAGGAGTGTAGTCAGATTATCAGTGATATTTTCTCAGTGGAAAATTGCCTGGATCATATTTGTATTCATTTTCACAAATGCAATATATAAGCCACTAATAAAATAAAATCTAATAATTAAATTTCATTCAATAGTGTATTTTCACCTTAGCTTATCAGTGTCCTTATATGTTTCTGACAGTATAGTGCTAATAATGTCTTATTTAGCTTATAAATGGTGCTTATCATTAAATCTGAAATATTAACAAACATCAATAAGCTCAAAGTGAAATAATTTGAAAGGGCTCTACATTGTAGACCCATTTTTGTTTAATTTAATTTAATTTAATTTATTTATTTATTAAAAATTAAGCATATGGATTTGGAAGGATGCTAGCTCTGCTGCCATGGCAGCCCGATCTTTCTATATACGCCAGGAATAGAAGAGACAGAAACAGCAGCAAACCCTAGACTCACGCCTCTGAAGGAAAGGTTCTATTACAATCTCTTCATATCTTGGGGTATAAAACTGTTTTCCTGTCCACCCCAAGATCGATTTTTGATGACTGTTTTCATTGTAGTTTACCTTGAAGTTAAGGCCTTTAGGTTTAAGTGAATTATTTGTAAAATGTTTATATATTTCATATTCATATTTGGAAAAGGATTATAATATTTATATTGGCAATACTATGTGTACAGGGCTTCAGTGTTTACTGCATGCTTGTGGGAAGTTGGGGAGAACCCGACATATACTAATCAAAAGGAAACACATTTTGAATTAACTCTGTAGCATCTGATCACATAAAACCCTTAAAGGGTGGTTAAAGTCAGTGTCATAATTATTCCATTGTATCAATGAAGCTAAGGTTCGGGGAGGCTACTCTATCTTCAAAGGCTTGCCTTGAAATCTCTTCTAAACTTGGTATCTCAGGAGTTTAGGCATGTGCTTCTGCATCCCTTTCTATAGTCATATAAACATCCTTCACAGAAGAGAACTTCCATTACTATTGGAATAATGCCTCGGTCTCCATTTGTATTTATTGGCCAAATTTAATTAATTCACTTACTTATCCATTTATTTGTTCCAGAGGAGTATTTATCAAACACCTATTTATACCCAGCAGTGTTTTAAGCATCAGGGATACAGTACAGAACAAAGAGAAAATCTCTCTGTCCTCGTGGGGTTTATGCTATTGTAAAGAAGACAGGCAATAAACAAAATAAGCAAGTATATTATATATTATATTAGAAAGTGCTAATTAAGGGGGAGTAATGAGTGGGGAAAGGGAATAGCGAGTGCTGGAGGAAGTGTGGTGGTTGTCATGAAAGGGAAACATGACAAATTAAAAATCCGGTAACTTTTTCTTTTGGGATCTCTCAGGATTAGTATATACATCCCCTTCCCCCACCCCACCCCACCCACCAGTACACTCATACCATCAACACATGGTGTCCTAAAGCTCAAACTTTCTTTTTTTCTTTTAAGAGACAAAGGGATATTGGGATTTCTATTTGTTCTCTAATTGGCTAGAGCAATGTTGACATCCAGTGGTGAATTAGATTAATCACAGGTGCCCACATTTGGTTTTTAGTCTCCTTAAATAGCAGTGCTGTGAGTACTGATTAATAGTTTGTTCATCACAGTTCAGTGGGGTTCCTCTGCAGACCCACACAGTCACCAACTCTTGCTTCCCATTGCCTTCCTACACTATTACTGTACTGGGTTGACTTGGTTTTCACAGCATGCATGTTATTATGTGTTATGCACGTATGGATCTATCCACCTGATGTTCACATATGCATCCATGTGTTTACTAGGCATCTATGTGAATCTGTGTATATATGTGTTTTCTATGTTACCTACACATAATGAGCCTGATGGTGTGCTGTTCTTCTTCGCATGGTACCCTCTCTGTCCTCAGGAGCATGTTATTAGTGAGTTGGGGAGATAAGGACCCTGCATCCTGATTTTGTCCTTTTCCATCTGGCTGATGTTATTATTGTTCATTTTGAATGCGGTAAAAAGCATGGCTGCCTTGAGTTTACTTCCTTCTTAGTTGGCTATCACAGCTGAGACAGCAGCAGGAGCATGGTACCCTCCATGAAGACAGCACCTTTGATTTTCTTCTTTCACTCAGGGAGCATGCACCCTGTCCCAACTTAAAAAGGGCAGAACACATCACATAGTGCCTGGAAGTGTCAGGAGTTTAGAAACAATAGACTGGACAGAAAAAGATTCTAGAATGACACATTATACTTACCTTTATCTTTAAATTTAGCACCTATCAATATTACCTGCCCCCACTTTTAATTCATAAATTGTATGTGTTCAGGTAATTTTTATTCAATATTAACAACCCACAGACAATTTTCTGGCTGGAAGCTGAAGCTGAAGAGACCCCACAAAGCTATATTTTGAAATCCTTTTTACTTCTGAGTGTGGGAAACGGGAAGGAAAAAAAGAGGCCCTCTAACAAGTTTAACACACTCCACAATTAAATATTGATTGGAAATTCTCCCTGAGTATTTTTCCCTCCATCTCTCTTCCTCCACAGGGAGATGTCTGGTTGTGATTCCTAAGCTGTCCCCATTCAGTGATTACGTTCATTAGGATACCAGCCTTGTGGTTAAAGCACTTTCCTTACTGCTGCACGTTTAATTAGACAACTCTTCCCCAGAAATTATTTATAGCTAGGCTCCAGAGCTATTGTTAGTCCGAATGTAAATAAGATTCAGCACGGGAGTCCCAGCGCGCTGCAGTGGCTGGCGTGCTCCTGCCATTAGCCGGCATCAGCTCGCGCGCTCGGGACCACGGCCAGGGCTTGACGGCCAAAACTCGGGCTATTATAAAGCCCGGGCGCGATTTTCTAATTAAACTTTTGATACAGAACCACACAAAAGACGAAATCTATCAGGTCAGCATGAGTACACGGATGAGGAGCAAAAGAAAAGAGCTAGAGAAGAAACGGACAACCAGGGCACCGCCCAGGAGAAGGGCTAGGAGGGAGGAGAGGGGGCAGTAATGGGAGGGGGCGGGGCCGCAGGTGGGGGTGGGAATTGGGGCCCAGGCAGGAGGAGGTGGGACGGTGCAAGGTAGTCCCAAATTTGGTAAAAGGCCAGGGCAGGATTTTCATGTGTCAGCACACATATGTCGTCCCTGATGGCTCAAAGGGATAAAGGGGGACATGACTTTAAGTTCTGTACTTGGAGTTGTAATTATACCGGCTGAATGGAACATAGTCCTTAAACTCAAGATACAGTATTATAAATGATACAGACATGTGACCAAATTAATGCAAACACTAAGAAAGAATTAAAACATCAACAGCCACTATTTATTAAGCACATAATAAATACAAGTGCTTTACATGCCTGGTTTTATTTAGTATGCACAACAATCCTAGGAGTTCAATGCTGTTATTGTAATATTCATTGTCCAGCTGAGAAAACTGAGTTTAAAAAGACAAATGACTATAGACCACACAGTGAAGAGTTGACCATGAAACCCTAGCCCCTACGTAATCACACTAGTACTGTCTGCTAGTGCACTCTGACAGGGGCATCATAACCAAAAGTGTGACCTACAACTGAGATAGCGTTTTACATTAGGCAGGAAAATGATGGTCAAAGATGCTTTGCCAAGGAGACTAGGATGTGAAGAGTGAGTGGAAATTTGCTAGGCAGTCATGAGGGAGAGGGTGGATGTTACTGTTAAATTGTATGACAACCTAAATGAGCTGTGACCAACACTACTTATAAAGAGAGAACTTGGATTAGGGACTAAGGTTCTTACTAAGTAGTAATAATTTATTAATAATAAAATGTGGAAAGTTGGAACTGGAATTCAAAATATAAAAGAAGGTAAAACATTTTTTTCTTTATCTGTATTTATTTATTTATTTATGTATTTATTTATTTATTTTTAACATTGGCTGTGTTCATATGATTAAGTAAGGGAGTAGGCAATGAGGGAAGAGACTGAGGAATAGAATTAAATTCCTAACAAACACCCTAACTTTGCCTTCACTATGCATATTTACTCTGAATGAGAACTCTACATAAAATGCCACATAGACCTTAGCATATATTTCAGAAGTTAATCCTCGTCATAGATTTAGTTATTAAACCTAGGCAAATAAAGTTACAGAGAAAATGCCTTGTTTGAGACCTCTTTACTTAATTGTTTATTTAATGTTTGAGTTCCAGCACACAGGATATGTAGGCAGATACACCAGTGGTGTGTATTTCTGTGTATCTTTTTTCCTTTAACTACAAAACAGACTATCTGGCAAGAAAAGTCTGTCTTGGTGGTACTTTTTGTTTACCTAGTACAGACAGTATCATGGGAAGTCATCCTTCAGTTCCTACCTCTGAGGTCAGTTAAAACCATCACACTTCCAGTAGGCTGCCAGGGATGTCTATTATTTTAAACATATAATTGATTCTAATTCATCACTTATCTCTTAGTGACAGATTTTTATATAGTTTATTATCTCTGTAGCAGCATGGGGCCCTGAGGGGCTACCTCCTATTTTTCTGCATTTCCTGGTAGGGCCTCAGCCAAGGCTGCTCCTGTTATCTGTCTGATTAAGTTAGGGAATCTGGTATCTCAGGGTCCCCGGGTAACTGTCAGTATTGCACGTCCTCCCATTGCAGGATTAAATGTGTCTTTCACCCTTTCCCTACTTGACCTGTCTGTCACAGTTAGTCTTCTTGTTTGCTGATTAATTTGGGACTCTAGGTCCCCAGGACTTGGGAGATTGCTATCATTCCTGTCCCTAACCCTCACACGAATCTGTACGTAAATGCTCCTAAGGCCCTGAGAAGGGAACAGAGACACAAGATTAGATGGGGGAGGCTTCTGACACCACTGCTTTCTGGTCCTTCTGTGGCTTTGCCTTTAAATATTTTGTCATGTCTTTCCATCCCATGAAAATCTTTTTGTCAATCTTAGTTACTCAAATTCATTTCTCTCTAAGAAGAACGGTTATGAGTTGCTGCTCTGTCATCATTCTTCCTGGGAATGCTTTTCTTTTCATCAGCATCTGCTTTGCACAGCCCACACATGACTGGGGACTTGATTCTGTGTTTTTGCACATGGCATCCAAACTGTACTGCTCCAGACCTCTGGCTCCTCAGACAGCAAGGTGCTGAGCAGGACACCTAGATGGCAGTAGGAAGGGGTGACCCTTCATTATCATTTCACTATAGGGTCTCAAGAGAAGACCCTTGACTGGGGCTGGCTCACAGGAACAATATCAGGCTTTATCTTGTGTTTGTTTGTTTGTTTGTTTGTTTGTTTTCTTCAAAGAAGCTGTGTTTTCCACAAATTTTAATTTGTTCTATACAAGTTATCTATTTCTCTCACTGCTGAAATTTTGACCTATACCAGCCACATCTTAGAGCTGATACTTTTCCAGCATGATCCTGGACACACATTTTGTATCTTCAGATTCACAAAAGCCAGCTCTTTGAAAGCTGGTTAGAGCCCACATCAGAGGTTCATGTTCTATTTAGGACATAAACTTACCTGCCTACTCAAAAGACCCTTATTCCTGCTTCCCTGTCAGAATCCACGTGACTGGGATTATACATATGTCCACTGTCTGATTTGTATGCCCTGTCCATCTGTCAGGCCCCAGATAAAATATCCATTTTTCTTGGTGATCCTCCCCAAATTCCCCGAGAAGGTCATCTGTGCTCTGTCATATTCTTTTCCTTATGAATGTATCATATCATTGTGCAATAATTTGTATATGTGTCTTCACCAGTAGAGTGTGAGTTTGATAGTGTTTGCTGAATAGAGCTGAGTGATTTGAGGTCACTCACCCAATGGCTTGGTCAGATACGAATGGTCATTTTCTCTGTCTTGTCACTGGGAGAGAGTCTACTGTGAACCTGTTCACAATCCACCCATCCCCCACTGAGAAGCTTTTTACTGTCTCTGGGATTTCTCAGTTTTTGTCCATTTCCATAGGTATTAATAACCAAAAAAATAAAAATAAACAAAACAGTTCCCCAAACAATTCACATTATGATTAGGTGTGATTAAGCATTTTCTAGAGAGAGCTCCAAACCTCAAATGTGCTTACAAGAACGCAAAAGACCTCTGAAGTCATTCAGCCAAATCTCTTCTTTCTCCTGAGTAAAGGTCTGATGATAAGACACATATTCCAAGTCAACTAGTGGCCCGTTGGTAACAAAAGTTTAATTTTCCTCAAAACACAATTGAGATAATT